>JAMAGW010000079.1:0-30049 GCA_023626355.1 Penicillium sp. S1602 | reverse complement strand
CACTCCCGCATAGCAGCATGTATATAGAGCGAGCTACATCGGGCAAATGAATTCATCATCATCATCATCATCATCATCATCATGATCATTCCTCAATTATGTTGATTTCTTCCATGCTCATAGCTAGCGCAGCCGCCCTTGGCGCTAGTGCGATGCTGGTTTTACCCAAGAATAACCCCCTGGCTGACACGATTGGAGACGGATTTATGGATTTCCATCTCGATGTTTCAAGGACATTGGGTCATGCGTTCATAAAAATGCCGTGTTCCGAGTGCCTGTCTCGCAAAACCAATGAAGAAGGTGCTATCAGCCAGGCTTATGGCAATTCGTCAACTCGGGTAGGCTGGCTTGGACCGAAAGGCAAGAATGAAGGAGACTCAAGAGACTTACTAACGTCAACAGATGCTGGAAATTTCTACCAAAGAAAAACTTTTGCTTGTTAATGGCCGCCAGGTCTATACTCCTATTTCCCCAACTCCTGCGCGCGCGGTCCAGCAACTCGGAAACGTGGAAAGCTCGGGTACAATGTCTGTCGGATACACGATGGAAGTCATGCCACTGGAATCCCCATCTGAACTGCCTGGAGCCAAGTTGTTCGAAGTCCGGTTATCGGTACACAATTTAGTGAATCACTCCGTCATGATAGATTTAGTGATAATCACGCTTTTCCAAGACCCGACTAAAGAGTTATACTGTATATTGCAAGGACAAAGGTTGGGAAATGAAGAAATTCTATATTTACAGTAACAGAACAATCAAGTCTTCCTTTTGAACTACAACATTCGTCTCAGCAGTCGAGCCCACCTTCCAACGTGTATAATCGTCGACGAAAGCGATTGCTCCCTTTTTTCTAGTGATGGAGACATCCACCAGATTTGCATTCAGGAACAAAAAGAGAATAGGAGAGAGCGGTGAGCCTTGCGGCAAGCCCACGTGCTCGATGGCCAATCTCTGAACACGTAATCAGGGTCGAACAGCATGTAACTACCAATGGTATGGGTCACGTCTGTGTACTTGTCTGGTATTCTCTAGTCTCCACCACAGCAGTTTAACATGTGGTACGCTGACTAATAAAGTTGATTACATGATCCATTGTTCCGACAGCCAATTCCTCGGACTGGTACATGTTCACGACGATCGACGCCCGTCGCGAGGAGCAGAAACTGTCGACCCATCGGATTAGGAGCTCCGGGATTATTCGTTCTCGCAACCTCCGCAATAGGACACCCCGATCTACACCGCTATAGGCACCCTTGACATCGAAGCTCACCAGGCTGAGGACTTTGCCTTCGCGCCACGCATCGTGTATCTTTTCTATTAGGACGTTGAGCGCTTGTTCGCATGATCACCTCCGACGAGCCCCAAAATGATTCATGGGCAGTAGCTGGTGTTTTTCGACTAGGGCTGAGATTCTGTTGGCGACGACTGCTTCTAATACCTTTCCAAGTGTCGCCAACAGCGAGATTGGGCGGTATGATTTCGGCAACGATGGGTCACGCCCACCTTTGGGAATCACCACGATCTTAGCAACCTTCCAGGCGCTAGGAAAGTAGCTCAGTCGGAGTGACGCTTGAAAGATTTCGACGACACATTGTTTCACGGTAGACCACACTTGTTGCCACACGACCACCGGCAGCGCGTCTGGCCCGGGGGCTTTCCACGATGCCATCCTCATCAGAGCCATCTCGATCTCGTGTTCAGTAATCATTTCCATCGGGAGGGCGTCTGGCAGCAACCTGTCTCTCGGGGGCTCGTCCTGGATATTGGGCAGCGGGGGGAAGAAGGTCCCAAGGAGTGCATGGGCCTTTCCCTGGTCATCATTGATCGTCTGCTCACCCGAGCGCAATGTTGGGACTATCCCCATGGATTGGTCTCCCGGCTGGAGGTATCGTGCCGCTTTCCAGATGCTGTCAGTAATTTTGAGGAACTCTTTCAATGCTGTCGCTTGGCGTCACGGATTGCTCGGTGGTACTGTCTCCGTAGGTACGATGCGGTGTCTTCTAGTGCAGCAAGATCGACTCCATACCGCCGAGCTTGCGTGTGCCGATATCGAGCGCATGTGTACGTGTCTCCCAATGCCGTTAACTCCGAGTCCACCAGCGTTTGCCGTATGGGGATGGCCGCACAACTGGGACCAGCTGGCGAATTGCTGCGCTTATCCGGCCAGTCAAGCGCCCTACAGTCGCGTCCAGCTCCGGAGAGTCTGTGATATCTACGATTTCCGTCTCTAGGTCTCTAAATTCCCTGTTGATGTCGGCCCATGGGGCTTCGCGGAATGAGAGGCGGTTTGTTGGGGGAAGCGTTGGTCGCGCTTTGCACTGGAAGGTTGTTTCGATGGCCCGGTGGTTTGACCCATGTTCAACGGGGTGGATGCGACACCGTGTGACCCGCTTGCTCAGTCCTGTTGACGCGAGGACAAGATCGATGGCCGATCGGAAAAGTCTTTTTGTTCACCCAGATCATACTACGGTGCGGCCTCAGCCCTCCGAATAGCGGATGCCACTGTGAGGGCCAGAGTGGTGTCCAATTAACATGCGTATGGGAGCATACTGTGTCGTTCATCAGGAAAAGATATGGTTCCGAGACCATTAGCAAATCGCAGGATTGCAACGATGGTCATTCAGGAGGTTCAGCTGGGTCTCTGAGCCATTTCTCAGATTGGCCTGCAGCACGCACAAGGCTCTACTGGCTATCATGGGGTAAAGAGTCTGTTCGTCTGGCTGTCATCTCCTGCTCTCGCCGACGGATAACTTTCCAGGCTTCGTCCCATTTTGGACAGTTACGGTCGTTGACGGCGTGGCTTCCCTGGCAGGCCGCGCGTTTAAGAACCTCGGATGTGCACTGGTCCACGCGGTGGTTGCCCGCACACTTGCCGCAGGCCTCGAGATTCGGGCACCGGTCTTCCTTGTGGTTATATTGCTGACATTTGCGGCATCGCAGCGGCCTCGAACGTTCATGGAATCTATCCAAAGAAAAACTTCTTCCCCGCGCACATGGGCAATTCGGCGATTCAGGAGTGCTTCTGCGTCCACCTGTTTGGACAGGTAAATCGCCATGGATCCGTAACATTTGGATCCGTAACATTTCGTTCCACTTAGCCAGATGACCTCTCTGACCTGTTCGACATTATTCTCCTCTTGGAAGTTCCGCAAGAAGTCCTCACGTTGCGTCCCCGATGCTTCGTAGACACTTTCCTTCTTGACATCGTTCAGTTTGACGGGGAACCATTGCTCGCCCTGCAGCCTAGCTCCAGGCAAGGTACCCAGCCAGTGTGTAGCTCGGCGGAGATTCGCAACGCTTTCTGGCTTCAATCTCTTGACGTAGGTACTTGTATGAGGTTTCAATCTTCCCGAAGGCCTCTCGAATCGCTCGTAGAATAGGGTCCGTTTGGTCAGATGTAGGAGTTACGTGCCCTGTTGTCGAGCTCCCTCGTAGGCCCGGTTCCGGTTGGTTCTTCTTCTGGCATATCTCCTGTCTGCCAGCTGCTTCCCTCTCTTGCTCCTGTGAATATGACACTGGTACTCTGATTGGTCGATTTGAGGTTCGTAGTGGCTGCGATGCCGTTGGTTCCGTTTGTCGGCTCGGGTGTAGCCGCCCGCTCGGTCGCAGCCCCCGCTGAGGGCATCTTGCCTTCGCAGGGAGGTCGTTCTGGGGGGGAAAAAAAAGAAAAAAAAAAAAATTCCCCTCCCGGACTCTTTACTGCAGTCTCTCGTAGTTGTCGACGCGGTCTGGCAGGGTGGCTCCTCATAATTTTTCTATTCGTCTGCAACTCCTCGGATTAATGAATCATCGTCAGCTTACTTTTATCATCAACCCACCTACCCCTCGCCATCAACATGGCGCTCCAAGGCATGGATCTCTATCTATCTGACTCCGATTGAGCTACTGTAGCTTCACCAGCCGCTTCAGGTATCTTCCCGGTCTACAAAAGTCTATGATACTCATCAATTTGTTAGATATTGCACCGGACGACCCTTACCCTCCCTCGAGGACCCTTCCACCCCTCCATTTACTATACGCTACTCCGCAAGACGCTATCAATACCATCAACGACCTAGCGAAGGAGCAAGGCTATGCCATTGTCCGCAAGAGAAACAAATTGAGCAAGCTTGGCGAAGAGAAGAAGGTTGTTCTCCAATGCGACCGTGGTGGGAAATACGTGTCCCGCATCAAAGACGAAGACCGCAAGCGCAAGACGACGACGATGCGTATTGGGTGTCCTTTCCAGGTATCTCACAGTTGAGAATCATACCCATACCCATGAGCCATCAGATCCAACTACCTACGAGCTGCACCGTAGGCGTGAGCTTCTGATCAAGAAGCCCACAATTACAATGCAGCTTCGCCTAAAATCCCTACCCGGCAGATCCTTGCTAGCCTTCGCGATGAGGATCCAACGTCTTGTCTTCTAAACCTCCGTATGAGGCTTAGCCAAGAGTTCCTGAACAGTCGTACGCCTATCCAGACGCTACTAAAAGAGCTACCAAGGGATGACCAGTGGCTCTTTTGGACAGAGCTTGACGACGATAATCATATTGTGATTATATTCTGTATGCATAAGAATAGTATTGTAATGCTAAAGCGTCATCCCTGGATATCATCAATGGATTGCACCTATAAGACGAATCGATATGGCTTGTCATTACTCGATATCCTTGGATTTACAGCAACAGGAGCCTCGTTCTATCTTGGATGGGCTTTCATTGCTAATTAACTGGAAGCTACATACATAATTGTAATGGATTTTCTTGCCGAAGTATACGATAGTCTCCAAGAGGAAGGCGACGACGGCATAGTTGGGATAGACACTGACTCTCCACCTACGATTTTTATCGACATAAAGAATAGTCTTATTAATGCAATCCATTCGGTGTTTCACGACACTGATACAATCATCTGTATCTGGCACATCAATATGAACCTAATAAAGAAAGCCCTTCCTATTCTCCGCAAACAGATCAATCTCGCGCGCGGAGAAGGACTGACGGAGATCAATGGGGTTACCTTACCACCGTCTAACCTCAGCGAGAAGCAAGTAAACGAGGCCTTACTAGCTATACAGGAAGAGGGCTGGGCTAAGATGGTGAAGCGATAGAACCGCCTTATCTATGCATCATCTCAGGGTGACTTTAACACCGCATGGGCACAATTCCAATTAACATACGAGGCGCCTATCTTTGATGCCCTTTTTACCTTTCTCCAGAACGAATGGATTGATAGCTGCCCAGAGAACTTCCTTCGCTTCTACACTGACCAATATTTCCATCTCGGCGAGGCTGCGACCTCCCGTACAGAGGCTTCGCCTTGGCTTCTAAAGCAAGATCTTCATGTCTCTACAAAAGAGATTCTGGCCGTCATAGATAACTTCAAGCTTGTCATCGACCGCCAGTACGCTAACAATAAAGCCCAGGTTGCCAGCGAACGCATCAAAAGGCCAACTAGGAAGCTCCCTACGGCATACGAGCCATTGATTAAGCGTGTATCATTCAAGGCAATCAGCTATATGGAAGCGATATATGATACCTTCCTCCCGCCGGCGGAAGGTAAGCCATTAATACCGCCTCAATTTTATTGCAGTTCAAGGAATACCGTTGGTTGTCCATGTATCCATACGATTGTACAGCACCTTCAGGGTGATCCGGGGCCCTTCTCTCTCAATCAGTTCCACCCTCAATAACATCTATACAACCTCAGGGACGCACAACCTATAAACCCATATCTCTTGGTACAGAATTCTCATCGCGAATTTGACGGAATATGTGGGCAGGGTTCTAATCTGAAAGCTAGGCAACGCTAGCCTACGTCTATTACGTTTCTTTCTAACCATTCTTGGCAGTCATTGACAGTCTGATCAACCTTCGCCACAGTCAAGCATTATGCTAGGCAACAAGATTATGGCGAAGCGTGCTAATATTCTGTCGATCAGTTAGGTCGAAAAATCAGGATCTGGGTCAAATAGACCTAGCGAATGGGGCTGACAGTGTAAGGTAGTTACTGTGAAAAAGGACGCAGTCAGCTGGAGAGAGATTGAAAATCTGCATGTGTCATTCCGCTGTCATCTCTACCCATGAATTGTCGTGGTTGAATAATGACAACCAATAATAACCAACGATAGCGAATAAATAATTAAACCCCTGCTTTAACGCCAACAAAATCTTGCTATTTTACCACCAAGGCTGGTTCAGCGTCTACCAAATCTCCTTGATAGTTTTTATGGTAAATCGGGCCAATTCGGGATACCCGTGTCGTAAAATGACAGCACTAGCCCTTGAGACATAAAGACCCTCTCAACAGTAGTCGCATAGACAATTACTCAGCCAAATGATCCGACAAGAAACCTGGTCCAAGATCTATGTAGATAGCAGGAAAGACGCCAAACAGAGGGGTGATTAGCGCAAGTTTGGTAGTGAGTCACGGCGAACGAAACGCAGGCGTGTGGGTGGTCTGCATGGTCGCAAAGCCCATTCATCTCAATACGTTCGTTTCAGGGCATTAGGCCTGGGATTGATGTAGGACAACTGTTCCGTGGCAAGCCAACAACGTTTAGATTGTCTCATCCATGGAAACCCCATCGGATCCGTGAGCTGTGCTGCCATTGAACTAGGCTGATGGTACGGTCATGCAGGGCGGAGCTCCTGGGAATCAGAATTCGTAGGTAACTAGTATTGTGCTTGCCATGCTTGGAAAAAACCGTTTGACAGACTGTTGAGATCCTGTCATACTTCATGGAATTTGCCACGGGCCATTCCTTGTAGAGATAATGTCCCGATATTAAATTATCGCCTTTGCGAATTTTTCTGATCCTAGCGCCGACTCTAGATGGAAACCAAGCTGCGTCAAGCTTCAACAAGCTTTGGTCAACGATGCACGTGGGTGTTCCAATGGGGATTGGAGAATGTTTGCTCGCAGCCAAGTTCCACTCCAGCAAATGGGCAGGCTTTATTTTATTTTTGAAGCTAGTTTAAATGGATATAGGTGGGGAACTTTATACATGTAACATCACGGACGAGGAGAAAATATTGTTGGATGATAAGAGAGGGGTGTTTTGGAAGTCAGCCGTTGTGGATACCACGCTCCGGCTTCGGGAGCGAATGAGAATAGACCTCGAGACACGTGTGCATTTGATTGTGTCGGAACAATGGATCATGTAATCAACTTTATTAGTCAGCGTACCACATTTAAACTGCTGTGGTGGAGACTAGAGAAGACCAGACAAGTACACAAACGTGACCCATACCATTGGTACATGCTTTTCGACCCTGATTACGTGTTCAGAGAGATTGCAGCCTATGCTAACTTAAAAGTAGCTTTTTGTGGAAGAAACGAAAATAAGCGCAGTCGTTCTGTCGGCAGTAAATATCTGTCCAAGGCGCCGATGAACTACTTAAGAAGATTGCTGGTAGCCTACTTAAAGTTGGGCTTGCTGCTTCCCAAACCATCTACCAACTGGCCGTTGCTTGTCTGAATAACTGTACGAGATGAAGCTGTCTATTGGTGCACTTCTCTTAGGCCTGTCTACAGCTGTGGCTGCAATTCCTAAGCCTCAGCAGTCGGAGAAGCTCAAGGGCAAATGGTTTGACCGTATGTTAAATTAATTCTTCATCATCTCGCTCGGCGATGAAAAGGAAAAGTCATAAATTGAAGCTAACTGCGGCATTTGGCAGGGTTTGTCGTTCTAGTTTACGAGAACAACAACAAGGATGTAACTTTCGGAGAGCCGTATTGGTACAATCTGACTGAACTCGGAATGGTGCTTGGTAACTACCACGGCACTACGCATCCTTCACAGGTAAGGAGCTTGATCTGAGGGAGCTTGATCTGCTGCTAACACTGCGCGCATAGCCCAACTACATCACTATGGTTTCTAACACAGACTCTGGTGGTGTGTACACTGATGCTGACCATAACACCACTCAAATGAGTCTGGTCGACCTCTTCGAGCCCAAGGGTGAGTTTTCCTCTGCAGTTAAAACGAAGGGTCAGTACGCAGACTGATATAATCTAGGCATCACCTGGAAGGCCTATATGGAGGGTTACTACCCCCTTGCCAACGGTGAATGCAACCCCATCAGTGAGGATAAGGCCACCCTCTACGTCCGGTAAGTAGGGCATGTTCGCCAAATGTCTGCAACAGTGATCAAGGATCTCTCGGCTCACCCATACGATAGCAAGCACAACCCTTTCATGTCCTTTGACAACATCCGCAACAACACTGCTCGCTGCCAGAACATTGTCAACGCCGAGTCCAACTTCGAAAAAGATGTTACTAAAGGCGCAGATGCTCCGATGTACATGTTCATTACGCCCAATCTGGACAATGATGCCCACAACACCAATGTCTCCTACGCCGCGCCAAACCTGCAGTACTACATTGACACTATGTTGAACAACAAGGACTTCATGAGAAACACCATGATTCTCATCACCTTTGACGAGAACGGTAAGCACGGTTCCGCTTATGATTAGTGTGATCTGGCTGTTAGGGATACTGACAATTTCAGACATCTACTCTCCTAAGTATTTCGGTACTGAGAACTCTATCTACTCCGTGCTTCTGGGTAACGACACCCTCCAGTGCTGGAACTGCAACGACCAGCAGTACTATAACCGTGAGTTTTGTTGGAATAGGCCGGTCCTTGATTCTTTTGGCTGATTTGTTTTTGCTTATCTCTCTAGACTTCTCCCAAGTTGTCACCATCGAACAGAACTGGGACTTAGGCTACATCCCGCAACCAGACGGCAGTGAGGAGGGGTGGGACCAGTGGTGGTTGCCATTTGGCCGCCTCCGTAGCAAGGGCCAATCTACCTGCGAATATTCCCCTTGCAGTTTTTTTGGTAAGGACTAGTAACTCGGTAATCAGACTTTACTGGGAGATACTCATCAACGTTCGGACTGCCAAGCATGACCTCCGAACAGAAAGAATTGTATTAGTGGAGATATATACGTAATGTAGTGGGAGAACCAGTGAGGGTATGGAGAAGGTGTTCGGAATGAGAACAAGCTGAGATTTATTGAACACTCATTTGCCAATCAGCCTCTGTTTCCTATTTTGTACACACCGGATTTCTTTCCCTGTTAGTGTCTCCCAAATGCAAGATCCCACGGAGTTACATGTGTCAACTGTGGGGCGCCAATAATCTTGACACATCCCATTTCCTCATGTCCCTCTACTGTCCCCCCAGAACGGGTTACTTGGCAAGAAAATGATGATGGAAAATAGTCCAATCACAGACAATAATCCACCCAAACCTGACATAGGTAATAGGCCTGTTCTTCTGAATACCTAAGAGGTGCCATCGGTACCAGCGCGGCTTACTGAGACCTAAGGCTGTGCTTTATTTTCTCGGACCCGTTCGTCTGGTAATGCCGTGCGGTCTGACCGCGGTATTTAGTGCGCTAATTATTCTTCTATGCGGCGCTTACAATAGAAGGGTTCCTCCAACCACCTCATTCTGTCCTTCCCTCCATTCATCGTATTCGTGCCGCCCCTCGACTGTCTCGACCATGTCGCATTACAGTGCCCCGCCAAACCAATACAGTGGTGAATACTACGGCCAGCAGGGCAAGGGTTACTATCCACCCCAAGGCCACGGCCGTTCCTCACCGCAGGGCCACTATCCGCCCGAGGTGAGTGCAGTCTCGATGCGGGGAGCATCATGTCATACTGGGCGATGCGCAGAACAAAATGACCTGATCCGCCGCCTGATCCCGATCTGAAGCAGAATACTGAGATCCGATATTGCAGCAGCAGCAACCTTCCTACGGCCAGTCGCAGTACGGCCAACTGCCCGTGCCCTACGGCCAGCAGGGCTATCCTCCTCCCTCCGAGCAGCACCCGCAAGGTCAAGGCCAGTATCCCGGCCATCCCCAGCAAATGGCTTCCCAAGACCGCGGCCACTCACCTTACCAACCTCAACAACAGTACTCCCAGGGCGGCGAGAGCGCCTCGTACTACGGCGGGGTTCCGTCCCAGCACCAGCAGGGATACGTGCCTGGACCTTCGGGGCCAGAGGATGAGAAGGGACTCGGGTCGACGCTGCTTGGCGGTGCCACTGGTGGGTTCGCGGGCCACGAGATGGGTGGTGGGATGCTCGGGGCTGCCGGTGGTGCGGTCCTCGGTGCTGTTGGAACAAAAATGGCCACCCATGAGATGTGAGTTGGACACTTTGGTTTCGATGTTTTGAATGACCTAGGATGTTTGACTAATTTGGTTCTTTCTATGGGACAGCAAGGAGCACAAGAAGCACAAGAAGGAGAAGAACCATAAGAAGGATAAGCACCACAAACACCACAAGCGCCACAGCTCAAGCTCCAGCTCGTCGAGCGATTAAGTTTGCGAATGGGCGATGCGTTTCTCTTTTCAATGATGCGATGTCTGCTATTGGGTTGGGCCAGTTGAGCTGGGTCTATGATGATGATGTTGCATTCCGCTCTCCTAGTTTTGAACTTGCAATATATTTCTACCCTATTTCTGAACTGTTGTAGTTCAAAAGGAAGATTGATTATTGTTTATTCAAAGGGAAACATGAGGCTATATATACAACGAGAAGATCAAGTTCATTTCCAATCATCTTGACTCTTCGTATACATACTTCGGAATCAATTCCGATGGTTCGGCTTGGTTCCTGATCGGCACCATCCTCATATCACAACATGAACGCACAACTTCTTGCACCTAGTTGGCTGAGGCATGCTCTTCCAGAAGATACACTGTATCAGGTGGATTAACTCTTTCTAACTCTATGTTCTCATACGCTTTTGCGTTCTGAGAGCCTGATACGAGCTATCCGCGTAGAAGCTGTCGTCCTACGAGGAAGCTCAAGTAGGGTGACCATGGGATGGAAAACCGGGATCCCGTTGGGGTCTTTTCCCGTACCCTAGACGGCAGGCCGACTTCCAGTGGGCGGGTACAACTCAGTTAATCGTGTAAGGGAGCGGCAACTAAGTGCGCTAGATCTTCAATGAATTTTGAAGGCGAGATGTCAAAAGTAGGCAGTAAGTCGAGGTAGAATAGTGCGGGCGGGTCCAAATCTAATTCTCAGTTGAACTTTCAGATAGGAGATCTCTATTCAAGTAGTCTTGGACTAATTCTTATAACTAACCTGTAACGTACTTGATAGGTGAGTTGGGCACTTGGCCGCGACCACGCAACCCTCCCCGGAACAAATCAGCCACAACGCTTATTATCTTCTAAAATCAATCGAAATCACCTTCTCGGATCTCTCCACTGCTATCTGAAAAGTCCTAGCATTATGTCCTGGCTCGCCGCAGAAGCCACATCGCCGTTGCTTCGTTACTACCCTTGGCTTACGGCAACTACTCTTCTGCATTTCCTGTTTCACCTGCGCATCTACCTCGCTCTGGGTCTGTATTCCTGGAGCCATGTTAATAGAATATGAAATAATTGCTTGGCAGCATCCGTTCCACGCACCGGAGATCCGGTATACCCAACTTGTTGAGTAGACCTCGTAGCCAAACTTGCCCGTGAGCCGACACGTGTCCAATATGTATTCAAATAGACCAACCAAGATGATATGAAGCTGGGTCATAGATAGTTATATATAATTTCAACTGCTCTTTTCGACTGGCCCTAAATCTTCCATGACCAGACGCTTGTGGATGAGTATGGTGCCTCAAATCAATTCACTGCAACTTTTTAAATAGATAAGCGGATCTTGAATTCTAGCTTATATTTGCAAATGGAATTCTACGGTTCAACGCCGCCAATGAAGTGATGGCATTCTGAAATTACATAACCCATAATGTATTTCGGTAATACGTAAACCGCTGTACCGGACAAAGTATTAATGCGGATAAAATTCACAACTCACATACCTAGGGATGTTGTAATTTCGAAATTGGTCAACCCATTTCGAAATATTGAAATTTCACTTTTTTTCTTGATTTCAATTTCATTTCAAATTCTCTTGGCATTGATGAGTCATCATTTCCCTGAGCTCGAGCAAGCCCGAATAGTCAGTTCCTGCCACCTATCGCCATGTTAGGCCGGAGAACCCAGGCATATGATTGGTCAGCAATTTATAAAACTTGCCTATTTCGGACTAGCGTAATTTCAAGATTTCAAGGCCCATTTCAAATTTCATTTCAAGCAGCCAAATTTCAGCAATTTCGAAATATTGAAATTTCATTTTGCCATCCCTACACATACCCATGCCGCAAAATGCTGTTAGGCAGAAGCTTATCGACGTACCCGGGATCTAGATGTTCTCATTGGAGGGCGACCGGGCGCACGCTGGGGTCGATCGTTGGAACATGTCAAGCTGAGTCGCTCACCTCTTCCACAGGAGTTTCCGAAGACGAAATGAGGGGTCAAAGGTTAATTTCGAAATTGGGAACTTGAGAAACTTAATGGTGAGTGGTATCGGTCACACGCTCGGGGAGGAGTAAGCTCAGATGGTGAATCAATGTCCATTGCGATACCCGACTCTGTACAATCTCTCTCATCCCGTGACCAAGGAGGAAAGCTCACACTCCAGGGCTTTAATCTTGCATGTGGTGGGCTAGGGTAGACAAATTCTAAGACCCAGGTCATTTTCTTATGAAACTTTCGACCGATCAGATGACAAGTACATTGGTTGGTCATTCATAGTTTAACTTGATGGATGGGTTCTTTAATTACTATATGTAAAATATCGAAGCTTTTTGCTTATTTACCATGACTAACTTTTTCCCAAGAAAAATTGAATTAGTCTATATGAATGAGTCATGGTACATGAATCAGGGGGGTAGGAGAGCTTGCATTTTTTTTCTCTATCCAATGAAAAGTTGCCATTCTTCCCCGCTTGACTGAACTAGATACGGAGTCCTGTAGTGACAAGAGCATAGTCTTGAATGAGGCATTTCTGACTACCCCGCAGTCAAGACAGAGAAGCCGATTAACCTGGATTTTTATAGTTGATCAGAATTTTCTTGATGTGGGTCCCCCGTGGGCTAATATGCCGAGTAGCCGAAGCTTTCTAGGAAGGATCCACTGATTAGTTGCTCCTTTTGTGCGTCAAATACTTATAACTACATATTTATGATTATTGTTTCAAATGAAGACATTGGCACAATCATTTGACGGCGCATAGTCATTCCCGGTATGGGGACCGTCCCGCCTGGAAGCCCTCGTGATGAGTGACGGCACAGGAAGAGCAGATGAGAAATCTAGTCATACCAGGGGATTCGAAATGGGAGTTATTTTGCGACCGGAGGTGCTCCGAAAGTTGGCCAGACCTGCAAGCGCGTTGGTAATTTACTTGAACTTGGAAGGCAAGTCTGTTGATAATTTGGCGTTGTTTTCACATAGTCGAGTTTTAAGGCTAACATGCTGACAGTTCATCCGGTAAATCTGTGCTGATAGCTCCGTAGCAAATTCTTCAATTTCCAGTGCTTTGAGGCTTCCAGATCCAATTCCCCTTGAATCTCGGCTAAATCCTATCGGATATATCTTATCCGATAATGGTTAAAGTATCGGTGCAACGATATCGACCCATTTTCTCGAACTGTTTGGTCAAATCTACAATCGAAATCCAACACCTTGAGCACACACAACTGCGGGGTCAAGGGAATTCAAGGACTTTACCATGGTTCGGTATCCAGCAAGAAGGACTTATGTTGCAAATAAAAAATGGCTACTGGTAGACCTTCGCGGCAGGACCATCGGAACCAGAATCAAGATTACAACACGAGGCTGGAGATGCAGATTCGGGATTCAGAATCATATTTGCAGAGCCTTTCTGTGCATCCAACTTTTGCGTGAATCTAAAATGGATAAGAGATACTAACACTAATCAGATTCGAGTTTTGCCTTGGGATGATAAACATCTGTATCCCTAAATGTGGACTTTGGGCTCCACTGCGGTACCCAAAAAGTGACCGGCGATAGAACATTTTTGGCGGTCCGTTTACTGGATGAACCAATTGCATAGCTGCATTAATGCACGTTTCGAAAGACACCTGGTTGCCTAGTTCCTCGACACGGGACGCACATGGGCACCAAAAATAGTTAGCTGCCTAGAAAATATACGCGTTACGACCTTCAGATGACTTAATATGTCGTGGCCAACTCAAAGTATTTCAACATCGAGGAACTGCATACTCAATAATCTATGGAAATGTGCTTCTTCAATAAATATCCTTAAAAATGAGCCATCTTATCGCGAGCGCGTGGAATCTGAAATTAAGTGGTGTGGATAACCAAAATTTCCGATTTTGTAAGTGCATCGGTCTTTTTGATCACACTCGCTTCTCAGGAACAACCAGACTAATATATGGATCTATATTCAGTATATCGACAGTATCAAAAAACTATTGTGGCAGTCCCGGGATATGGCGTTCCGATTCTACAATGTTTGATGCTTTTGGCAGCTCGTCACGCGACCATTTTAGATGCAATTTTGACGCTAGCCTCCCAGTTTCGCTCATCTCGCTTTCTCAATAGCCCCCAGTCCGTAGCAACCAACCTTGGAAACCAGAGGCCAGATCTTGTCTCGGATAATTATCAACATGCCATCAAAAACCTGCAATCCAGTTTGTTTCATCTGCAATCTGGGCATGGAGAGATTGAAGAGGCCGTAGCGATCTCGATGATCCTATGGTTATCTTGCCCGCCAGGACACGAAATGTGGTCTATCCATCTGAATGGTCTCATTTCCCTCCTTGAAACCATACCGCTACCTGCGTTTGACACTTTGCCTTTGTCTCTTCACAAATTCGCGTCATTTGCAGCCTCACATGCCGATATCAAGGCCTTTAATATTGGCAGAGCCGAACCTAATCGTCGGCTTTGGTTGCAATGGAGTTCATGCACCGCAGAAGAGCTTTTGCGTTCGCCGTTTAAAGAGAAAATGCTTTCTGGGTGGGAGATCAGCTCAGGGTACCCGGAGACTTTATTGACGATTATTGCCCTATTATCAGCTGTTGTGGACGACGATCAATCGGCGCAAAATTTGGATCCTGTCAGTGAAGTTTATCTCGAACAGCTCGCGTTTCAGACCTCTTACTCAACTGGTTCGGGTGTGAGCCTAATCCCCCAACACATAATATCAGCCGATGAGCGAAACAAGCAGCACATTTCTTTAATGGAGACAATTATTACGCGATGGAACCCACCTTCACTCCCTGACTCCATGCCTCTAGAAACAAGTCTTGTTCTCAGTACAGCATGGGAGGTCATGCGAAAGGCCGCAGTGATCTATCTATGGCGCGGTGGCTTTGACGCGGATGCAATGGCCTCTCTATCCACCGAACAGGATCTTCTCATCGATCGATATACCCGGAATATGTGTGGAGGTATTGAACAAATCATCCAAGCGGCTGAAAAGTATCATATACCTACGGCGTTCACGCTGATATGGCCGTTAGCGGTTATTGGCAATGAAGCCTCACGGTGTCCAGATCTGCAGGCTAAGATCCGAGAATACCTTCGGCGCATTTATATCCACTTTCTGGCTCCCCATCATCAAGTGCTTGGGAACCTACTGCAACAGTTGTGGGAGAAAGCGGCCAAGCGTAACTTCACTTTTACTGCCGATGCTCCTTTGAGTCTGCAGTCCATTTGTCTAGAAGGAAATACACGAGTAACATTGCTGTGAAGAAGTTCGATCTCGATACTGGTTCTCGTATCCTGATTGCCATTCAGAATGGACACTAGGAAGTTCTGGCCTTTTTGATTATCGGAAGCAAGCATAGTGTATCATGTATGTGATTGGTTTCGCTGCACCCCTTGCTCCACCTTGGAGTAGCAATGATCGCTCCAGGGAGGCTTAGAGTCAATGCCTATTTATGGGGCCATCTTGTTGTCTAATTTAGTACTAGGCCAAAGATAAGATAACAACTAATTGTTATCCCAGTGTCTCCTTATATTCGAAGCCAGCACCGATAGGCTAGAGAAACGTTTGAGGAGGAGGATACGTTCCTGGGGAAGGTCACTGTATTCTCTTATTAGAAATTTTCTAAAGCGCAGGAAGCCGAGTATGCTATCGAGCCTGTGCTGGATTTCCCTATCGTTCCAGGCTACGAAAGAATGTAAGTAAACGGTCTTGATTCCGAATACTGTATTAGCTGAGAAGTTACGGCAGGGGAAAATTCACGCTTCGGCATTGTGCGGAGTGGCCCCCCGGCTCGGCCCGAGGGCTGGAAATGAACTCAAGGGTGCGCGACCATCGAGCAGTTTGAAATAAGTCCTAGACTAGATCTGGGGGGTGCCAGGGTATAGGGAGATGCACGTGATCCAAAGCCTGGGTGGGGAAGGTCATGTTGGTTGACCAATCCTTTATAATCACCCTCTATTTATCCTAGAGAGTACGCTGTTTAAACCACATTTCACCGTCACTTTTTGCTGGGTCTGTTTTGATCAATCATTGGAAATTTTGGTTACATTTTCACCGCTCATTATTCTGCTTATGCCGCTGACCTGTTGAATTCGATGAACCAATACAGAAACAAATACCATTCGCGATTAATTGAGTAACAACAACTTTCATGACGGAAATCATCTACCAATTTGTACCTTGAAGCCAAAATCGCAATCGATGGACCGCTCCAGAGAGGATTGTGTTAGACCTCACAAAACTTGAAAGATAGGCTCGTAGTGAAGGCGCATTGCTGTAATGTACCGGTCGAACTATTTTACTCTACTTAGAGAAATGACGGCCAAGAGTCACGTGCCATACGCTAATTGCCGAAATACGAAATCAGGGCGGTCATGCACAACAATTTAACCAATATACACGTGCTACAACACCACATTAACTAACTTAGTTCTAACACCCTTTTCATCCCAGTTGGATCTTAGCAGGCATCAGATCCTTAATTTCCCTAAAGTCAATTTTCAATTTCTACTTTCCATTCCTTCTACTTCAAATCATGCCGATCCAGTCGCTGTGATTTCCATGGCGCTCAGACGGCCACACCAAAAATCAAGGCACGGGTGTCTGGAATGTAAACGAAGACGAGTCAAGGTGTAATCTATTCCAATATTAAATAATGCTTAAACTAATCCAATTAACTAGTGCGATGAGGTGCGGCCTTCCTGCGCAAATTGTGCAACACGTCATGCTGAGTGCGAGTATAGCTTCTCCACCTCCCGCATCTGGGCAAATGAAGAGTCCACTCGGCAATCATTCCATGTATCCTCGGATAGTGGCCAGCAAACTGAGTCAGTCCTTGGATCTCCCACCGCTACATCGGCCTCAATAGAAATTCTTGGCCGATTGAGCAGTCCCGGTGCAGCGACGCCAGTCCCAATACTCAATATCCATGATCTGGAACTGATGATGATGTGGTGTAATACGACTTATCGCACCCTTTCCCGTGACGAGAGTACACATCAAATATGGCGAAATGCCGTGCCCGAAGAGGCCCTTTCCCACCCATTCTTAATGCACGGCATCTTAGCTCTCTCTGCGCTCCATCAAGTACGAGTGGGTTCCGATCCATCCCGGCGCGCGGCAGGTCTCAACCGCGCCGTGGCGCACCAGAAGCAGGCGCTGGCGCTGTTCAGCGAACTACTCGGTGGTATTCAGGAAAACAATGCGAAAGCCGTGTTTGCGTTTGCGGACATCGTCGTCATCTACACATTCGGGTTCCCCCATTCCCCAGACGTGCAAGACCCCTCGACCTGCATCGATGATTTCCATCAAGTTCTCGTCCTCACGCGCGGAGTGCAGCAGGTGATTAAACCGCTATCGGGATTCTTAGCCGATAGCTCGTTCTCCCCAATATTTCAGATCGATGAAACTCATGCTCCACTTCCCGAAGAGGCCACCGCCGTCCTGCGACAATTACGAAAAGCGAACGATGCATGTGGAGCGCGCGATCCCAACCACGAAACGGACGTCTACGCCGCGACTATCGAGAGGATAGGCAGTACGCTAAGCTGGGTTAACGCTGGAATGACGGCTAGTTCGGCTGCTGGGCGTTGGGCGATTCAGCTTCCATCGCGGTTCCTGGATTTGCTCCGCGAGCGACAACCCTTGGCTCTCGTCATTTTACTGCATTATAGTGTTTTATTATGGTATTTGAAGCATCGGTGGTGCTTTGATGAGTGGTGTGTACGGCTCGCTCAGGCTGTGTGGGCGATCTTGGATGATCAGTGGAGACCGTTGGTTCATTGGGCAATGCGTGAGATCCTCGGTAGGAATTACTTGGAACAGATTGAGAATGTTTGAGGACGTTGGTGAAGGTTCGCCATGTCTTAAAGCAATGGATATTGCAGGTTGGGCCGCAAGATACAATATCGACAACAAGCAAGATCATGAAAACCAGAACCGAGCCCGACGGTGTGCCGGTATACCCAACGGTTTCTGGGACCGATCGAAAACGGTGGCCCACAAATCTCACAGCCGTGTTGTCGAAGATATCTTGCGCCTCTAGGCAATTGTGGAATTTTTAGGTGGTCATAGACTGCTCATAGTCAGCCCGCTATAGGAATCGCGGGATTTCATTTAGTTCGAGGGTGAGAAAGTCCGTTTTCGTTCAAACAGATTAGCAATTCCTTTTCACACCCTGGGCGTCTAGAGGTTTTAACCCTGCCTTTTAGATATCCAAGACCAGGAAAGTGATTCTCAACTATAAGCAACGAAGGGCCTGATTTTCAGAACAAAGGCCAGGCATCTTGAAATAAGACACCAGTGGAAAATATGTGCTAATAAAAAAACCGGCACAGGAAAGAGCTGAATTCAATATGCAAGTCAAATAAAACCAAACCTGTACCACATATCTGTTGAGCGATATAAATTATTAAAATCCACCAAATATAGAACTTGCCATAACGCATGTTGAAGCAACTAGAGCAACCCACAAATTCTCCCCAGGAAAAAAAATAAAGATGACTGTTTAGTTCGACGTTGGACTGTCTAGGGGCTGAATCTCATCATCAACAGGCTTGACATGCTTCATGAATGAAAGCAGTCGCTGTCGCCGGTAAAAGATGTTCGTCAAGTCGATGCGAGCCTTGGCATCGGCATCATTCTGTCCAGTGACCAGGATGAGCATGAAGAATGTCTCAATGATACTGGGTGGCACGTTTGAGATTAACTGCCCAGTGAGGCTCCAGTGCATGATACTCGAGGCAACAAGACAACCGATGGTCACTAGAAAACCGGCCACAACCATGAGCAGATTTGAGCTGATTGCATCCATGTACCGAGACGCACGTCGACTCAGAGAGGGGTTTTTGAGCTTGTCGGTGGAGGGCAGTGGCAACGATAGTCCGTTGAAAAGTATCTTGTCGTCCTCATCCAGGTCGTCGATCTGGCTTTCAATGTATTGGTGAACTTTTCCTTGGATGTTGCGAAGAACGAAGCTGTCGAACAGACCCACCAGTCCGGCATATGTACCGATGAGAAGCCACCAGGTGTTGCTAAACTGGAAGACAGGCCCAACAGCCGCCCAGGTAATAATGACCAGCAAGAGAATGATGATTCCCACCAATGTACCGATGACGTCGGCATAGTAGAAGATGACAACCTGGAGGTAGCTCTCCTTCGGTGGCATGATTATCTCAGTAGTATTAGGCAGATCGTCTTGGCTGAGACGGCGGAGCTCTTTCTCAAGGGTCGAGTCGAGTCGGAATATGGCATCGACACAAGTGTTGGTGTAATCGGCGTAGCATTCACGGAGGCAAGCCAGGAATGCGAATACCAAGATCATTAGCGCCGAGGTGGCGTCGTTGATGTACAGTTGCCACCGGTTTGACCAGCCACAGTGATGACCGAACCCGAGCCAAATAAAAATGCTGACCCAGTAAAGGCCAACCGTGATGATATGACCGAACAGTTTTGCAGAGAAGATGATGCATCGGGCAAAGAGGCTTTGTGTCCGCAGTCCATGATCCAGGGGTCGCAGAGGCTCACCATCGCATTTCTCAGCGATGCCTCGAATAGCCTGAGGGCTCATCTTCTCCTTGACTTTAACGAGCATGCGGCGGTGACTGTTGCAACGAGATTTGATCTGAGCCATAGCCGAACGCTGCTCCGAGTACTCTCGAATGAGTTGGCGCATCAGGAACGAGTCGAACACATAGCAAAGAATAGCCTGCACATCCGAGATAATGGCCACCCAGACATCTGATTGACCAAAACGGATGCCCATGAGAGCCCAAGTGAGGAGACCTCCGATGATTAGCAGGAAGATGGGAGCAGAGCCAGCAACACGCACAACGCCATCCAGCCAACGGTCCGCCAGATGGGGGCTCGCCTTGACCTTGTAGCCCGAGACACTCTCCTCCGTGAGGAGGACATCAGCATCAGACTTCACATTCTTTTCCAACACGACACTCTGCGTCTCCGCAACCCCCTCGAACTCGCACCGGAAGATAGGCTTGTAGAACCGCATTGCGACAGATCAGACAATCACCACTTATGCGAATTCAGGTATCATTCAAACGCTTGATATGATCAGAGCCGGAGTTCCTAAGGCGGGTGAGTAACCTCTGGAGATACGCCAGTGAATTCTAGCCCAGCCAGTGTGTCTGGAATCGTGAGGACAGTGGAGACGGAGACGTTCATAGAGTAGAGATCAGCCATTCAGAATTGATAGAAGGGCACTGGGTGTGTCTTGAGAATTTTGAATCGATTGTAGAGAGAGAAAATATAAGAAGAGAAGGAAGTGGGAAAGGGAAGAGGAAAAAATCGCAGTGGCAGCGTTAAATGCCTCGTCCCAGACTGGAAGCGCCATTTTCCTTCCCCTCCACGTGCTCAACTCTAATTCTAGCTGCATAGCTCTTATAAGTCCCCGAAGAAATTTTTTCTCGCCTCGGGCTTATCGTGTATTTGCTGAAAGCGGCCCAGGCAGCAGCGATAGATAAGAGTTTTGCCCCGATCCCACCCCTGACAGGCTTGTTTTCACTGCTGTCTCTTTTCCCCAATGCATCCTTGGAATACTTTCTTAATGATACATATCTAAAAATGAAAATGAATGGAATGGAATCCAAATACAGTACTTACCTACTGTACGGAAGCTGTCTCGGTAGAGTTTTTTTTTATTACGGTATAGATCTGGCCTAGTGAAAACAGTCAAAAAAATTGTTACAGTATTTCATCAAACCTCCAAAGGTAAAATATATACATATTGCGGGACCATTCTAATCCATGTCCTCCTTGGTTAAACATAATCCACTGATAGTCACAGCCCTCCTAGCAGAATGGGTACAGTAGAAAGAAAGACAATGAGCTTCATGCCCAAAATCAATTGCCCTCGGCGCGTGCAGCGAATATCCAGACCAGATTAGGCCTCATTTGCTAGATTTTCGAGCGACCGTTATGCAATTCATACCAACCAGGAGAAAACAGCAGACAGGCTTCAAACTCAAATGATATTTCAAGCAGGGGGAAAGTGCCACGGATCAGCCATTGCTCACGATACGGGTGGCAGTGCCAGGCACCCACCATACCAAGCAGCGCAGGACCAAACAACTACTCCAGGGCTTTGGGCCACAAGTCCCTTATGTCCAGACCCTGAAACAATACAATAGAGCTGCGGAGTCTTCTCAAACCCAATCACGTCCGCACAATTTGTCAGCCACCTGCTCGCCTTTTTGGGTCGCTCAATGCATACTAAACCAGGTGGCGGCTATGATTAAGATTTAAACCAGAAGTGTTAATTTCTACTTATATTGTCCCACAGGTAACGTTTGGACACGTATTTTTGCAACTGTCAAAATGTTACTACCCACCGGGAGTGCAGTCGCACTTTGCCTACTAGGTCGGTTCGGTCCCTGAGCTTAGCCATCTTGGCATTTCCACAATCCCTGCTGAACCAAAATAATCATTCGTTGCAGGAATTCTTTCTCAAACTTCCGCTATTGCATCTGCCGAGCCAAGTTCCAATGCTTCGAGCATTTTCAATCTGCCTCTGAATCGAAATTCAAACTATACCTTTGCATTAAGCATCCCCGATGGCTCCACCGATCTTTACTTCCATCTGTCCGGCCCGACTGACTACTCTTGGATCGCGGTCGGAACAGGGAGTAAGATGAGGGACTCGCTTATGATTGTTATCTACGCCAGCTCAGACGGGAAGAGTTAGTTTTGCTGTCGAAATATACCTTTACAAAGAGAATTCTAACAAAGCCCTCCCTTGCAGATGTCACCGTGAGCCCTCGCCTCTCCTCTGGTGAACAGGAACCGGTTTATTCATCTTTACTCGCGGTCGACATTTTGAGTGGAACAGGCATTTCAAATAACAGGATGACCGTGAACGCGCGATGCTCGAACTGTACCACTTGGTCGGCTGGATCTTTAGATCTACAATCCACATTTCAGTCATGGATTTTTGGGCTAGGGCCTACTGGTGGCGAAACCGAAATGCTACGAAGTAACTCCATGACTGCCAGCATTGAGAGACACTCGAAATATGGTTCGTGTTATTTTGCTGGCCGCGAATCTTCCAGAAATGTTTCCACGTGTTGACCGCATCGATCTTTTTAGGTGTCTTCACGATGGACATGGTCCACGCGACAGGTGGTTCAGGTGGACTACCAGCCTCATATACCACCTCAACCGGCTCAGCGATGAGCGATAATGGCATCACGAACGACAGCAACTGGCCTAGTATTATCCACGCTCTGTGTCTTTGCGGAGCACTCATCCTCTTCATGCCGAGCGGAGTCGTCTTCCTCCGCATATTGCCCAAAAGTGTCCGCTGGCACTGGGTGAACCAGACTCTCTCTTCTGCCATGGCAATAATTGGCATTATGATTGGATTCTACCTTAGCACAATGTTCACCAAGTCGCAAAGCTATGACTCCGCGCACCAGGTCTTGGGTATTCTGGTTCTCCTAGCGATCCTCAGTCAGTGGGGCATGGGATTCTGGCATCATCGCGTCTACAAGAGGACTCAGTCGTTGACCAAGCTTGGTCCTATTCATCGCTACCTTGGACACGCCATCGTTTTTCTTGCGATCGTGAACGGCGGTTTGGGGCTTACCTGGTCGTATGCATCCAAGTCTGTTGTCATCGGGTACTCTATTGTGGTAGCTATCATCGGCACAGGGCTGGTCGCTATCTTTGCTTGGGCAAGAATTGCTTCCAGGCGCGACCAGGCGGGCTTAATCGGTCATTCCTCTGAGCTGCGACGGTTTCAGGGGAACGACGATTCCGACGGCATTGATCTGGTGCAGGAAACGGACAGAGCTCCAGATTATCATTATAACGTCTATAAGAATTATGACCGACTGTGAGTTGACGGATAGGAGAAGTTTGATCTGGAATTACTGGATGGTACCTCATTCAGCGCATTGTAAACAAAGATATGCTTAGGGTTTTTATTGGTGGAAGTGAAAGCAAATTGAGAGGAAACATGAGGGAGAGACCTTTTATTGTTGTCGCCAGTATTCGTGATGGAAACATAAGATAACACCAGAAGCGATTGCCTATCATTCCGTGTACATAATTAATTGAAAATGTCTCTAGAGAGAAATCGCCCTCGGAACCCAGGAGAAGCTCTCGACGTGCAGATACACACGGCGGTTGCTATCTCGATTCAATGAGACGATCTTTCTGCAAACTTCTATGAAAACACCAAGAGGGCCACACCTGGTAGACACTGTCGTCGAGCAGATCCGACAGGAAATTAGACGCTTGGGTCACATTAGAAAAATTCACATCCTCCGAAGACAGCATCATGAAAAGCCAACAAATAAAAGATAAGTGTGAAGATAAAAAATGGCAGTTTCAATTAGAATAAGTCGGTGCTATCTGAGGATTCAGGAATAGAGGAGACCGGGAATGCGAAGAACCCAACGGGCGCGTGGCCGTATTTCTGCCTCAACGCAGCCCCTGGATATTTCCATCCTTCCTATACAATGCTGATGGATAACAGCTACTACGGTTCGAACACACATCTAGAAGGTATCGGCGAAAATTACACGGGATTCTCTGGACCCTTTATTAAAATCGTGATAGATGCACGGAAAATCATTGGTACTGCTCCATGAGTTTCAACACACTGGGTCCATTTCCATCTAAGCCAAAGCTTGGACGTGTCCCCCTAAGACATGGAAGTGGCGTTCGGCTGCGACCTTCCTGTTCGGGGAGCCCTCGAGGATCTTCTTCCCTGACGCATTCAATCAAAACCTACTTAAGCCGCAAGACGAAAGCCTTCGTTTCCATGTCTGAAGAATCTTCGTACAAACAAAAGGTGGCACAACTCGCTGTTTCTCCAGCGGGTCGAGATTAAGAGATATACAGAAACCTGACAAAACACAGATGGTGATTGTGATTCCTGAAAAGGTGCACGCCATTTTCAGGGGCATCACAAAGCACTCCCGATGCTTCTGGATTCACGTTTTGAGCAGTGTCATTTGACCTAATCTCAATTTATTAAGCGGCATTTAGTCAAGTGGCCGCATCCTGGTGATGGTAAGGTCAAAATCGCGAGATGCGGGTCTCCAAGGCGAGTACCATATCGTTTTATCTATAGCAATCTAAGGCCAAGGTGACTGAAATTCATTGTAACTTATTGCAAAAAATAATATGCATGAATAATTTCGCATATCCATGCAAGATTGGTGAAGCCCCCTTCCTCCCCTCTCATGATGCCTTGAAAACTTTAGAGGTAAAGGTACCAGAAGCGTTCTTGCGAAAAACTCCAGGAAGGAACATGAGCAGGCGATTAAAAAGAACCAGGCCAACTACAAGGCCTATAGCCCCTGCACTGTACCACGTCCATGGTCGATTTCCAAGCCATACAAGCATCGTCGTATCCGCTCGATGCCAAGTGCTGCTTTCTAGGTCAGTGATGAATGGCGCCAATTCAGTAGCATTGACGACCCCGACAGCCTTCGAGGGCAATGGGGATCGCTCAAGCAAGTATTTCTTCACCACCATTGTCAAAAACATAGGGCCGGCAGATATCATGATAGCACAGTGTGGTTGCAACCGAGCCCAGGCCCTAGTGATGGCATTAAAAACAGGCAATTGGGCGATTGCGGCTGCATAGACGGGGTGTCTCGCAGATGTGACCAAAAGATCATTTGTGACACCCGTTGGTAAGGTTGATTTGAAAAGAGCATAGTCATTCGATTTGTCGGATTCGAGTTTGTGAATGGGCAGGGTCTGGTTGCACCAGGTATCCATATCAAGGTAGATACCGCCGTAATGATACAAGACAAAATAGCGAATCGAGTCGGCACGCTGAATGGGGAAGGCATAGTTGTCCCAAGTATCCACGAACCATGAGTAGTGATTTACGAGAAAATGGCGAGCTGAAGCGTCGGTCCACAGCTAGAAGGAACAGTTAGTAACATTCAAAAGAAGTTGGTTCGTATATCATGATACGTAGGCATTGGAAATTGACAACCCGCACGATTGCATATAGATAAACATACCTTGTATTCAAAGTCCGAGTAAGCTTGCTTGCAGCTATTTTGTGACGGACCCAATGATCTGGAATTTTTTCCGTCGCAGTGGTTTGATGCAAGATGAGTGGTATATGGTTTAATTGGATAGTGCGGTTACAGTCATGTAAGGTTTTCGGGCTAGACAGAACCACCCGAGGACTGAAAAGCTCTTCGTTCCTGCGCAGCAGAG
This sequence comes from Penicillium sp. S1602, assembly GCA_023626355.1. Taxonomy (NCBI): domain Eukaryota; kingdom Fungi; phylum Ascomycota; class Eurotiomycetes; order Eurotiales; family Aspergillaceae; genus Penicillium; species Penicillium sp. S1602. The sequence goes on along the minus strand of JAMAGW010000079.1, from coordinate 4,513 downwards.
TGATCAGAGGCTCAAAAATATGGAGCAGCAGTCCAAATATCATTAGGTCTGCCAAGAGGAGGAAGATTGTAGCCTTGCTCGGCCAAGCGACCCATCGATTGATGCGCTGCTCCCTCCACCGAGGCTCTGATTCTGTTTCGAGGCACTCTTCGTCATTGATCTTTTCGTATTTGGCGTGAAACGCTCTGGAGACCAAGAGGTAGAAATGGCTCCAGAACTTCATGATACCGAATAGATGGGGATGCTTCGGAGACTGGTGGTCCGCTGCTATTTCAAAATACCACAAATGATCTGCGCCGACAAGGCTCCTGAGATATGTGAAGGATTTTGGAATTCAGCCGAGGAGAATCTATAGATAATATGGCTGTACCGGACATCCATGACCACAGCAATGCATCTGCTTGTACAATTCCCATTGAGCTTCTGTTACCTCGCCGTTTCTTGATTTTGCAAGCGTCATCGTCAACCCAATGTAACAAATGTGCGAGTGGCGGGTGGATTTTTCCGGTCCAATCACGTATCCGGCAGCTCCAACAGCTGCTACCACCAATGGCAGGCCCCCAATGTGCAGCGTTCCTCATAACAGCTTTTATTGCAGTGTTGGCGCACCATTGACCGACTTTCTATTCCAATATGAGCCACGCTTAACTTCCACGTCGCGTTTTCCACCGTAATTAGCGTTCCACTAGACAAGCTCATCCACTCATGAGCAAACCCACGGCAGCGGACGACGTGGCTTCATCGCATTTGTATTGAACAGTATCGTCGCGTCGTAAGATTTTGGGTGACCATTTAAGTCGTCTCGCCCGGGAAAAGGTCAACTGATTCCAATGCTAAGTGCCCTTTGTCAATTTGCAGGCGCCGGGTTTACAAGCGGCAGAGCGGCTGACTAACCGCGACGGTAAGTTGTAACCGACCTGGGGATTGAAATCTCATGTTCTTTTTCTCCCACAGAGTCACTGCTGCCGAGTCCTTCACCGGTCAGTAAGGGGTCTGCTGCTGTTAGCGGCATCTTAGGGGCCCAGAAAGTATGCGACCCGCTCGCCGCCTGCACCGATCGAGCAGCTAAAACTGACAGCCTAGATGCTTGCTAATAGGTCGATGCTGATTGGTGGAAAACGTACTATAGCCTTGTGTTCAACCTAAGAACTATCTTTTTTTGTAAAATATTTTTACACAGAGAGGCCTCATAAAGACGTGGATTGGCATTCCTGACCATGTAATTACCCGATTTCGTGAGTGGAAGCGTTCTCCGTTCTTCATCATGTCCACATCACGAGCACAGCCCTTGAGCGAACAGCCCATCCCTACCCATGCGGACTCGGAACGCCATTCAGAGTCCGGTGCAATCATTCGGGATATGACGATTGGCTTTGCTGACGGTATGACCGTCCCTTTTGCTCTGACCGCTGGTCTTTCCAGCTTGGGCTCTTCAAAGCTTGTCATTGTTGGTGGGCTTGCAGAGCTATTCAGCGGATCTATTTCCATGGGACTCGGTGCCTACCTGGCTGCTGTCACTGATCGGGATCATTATAAGAGTGAGGAGGCACGAGAGCGCGAGGAGGTCAACACGAAACCCGGTGCAGAAATGGAGGAGTGCCATGAGATCCTCGCCAGCTATGGCGTCTCCAGGGAAGCAAGCCAGTCCGTCGTCGAGTGTCTCTCTCGCGACAATGAGCAGTGGATACGGGTATGTGTCAAATGTTCCACAAAGAAGCACAGTCACTGATACAGAAGCACAGTTTATGATGGACTTTGAATTGAAGCTCGAAAAGCCTAATGTTTCCCAAGCCTGGATATCAGCGGCCACAATGGGCGTTTCTTATTTCATCGGTACGTTGATGATCTTCCTTTTACTCTCCTGGCCATGATGGAATTCCAGTTACTGACCCGATATCTTTACCGCTGTAGGTGGCATCCTTCCCATGATCCCATACTTCGTTATGACCAATGTCACTCATGCGCTGTTCGTCTCAATTGGCATTACCGTTGTCGTTTGTATCACGTTTGGTTTCTTCAAAAACTATGCAGTACTCAGGACGAAGCGTGCAGGATTCTATGGGGCAGCACAAACCCTATTTGTGGGCACGATCGCTGCAGGGACAAGTTATGGTATCGTCTACGGAGTTGACCACAGCAGCCTGCACGCGTGAATCCATGGACCATTGGTACCTTCAGTTCGCCATGATTCAATTTGCTTTTCTTGTTTGCTCTTGTTTCTTTGATCTTTTGATTGGATTAAATTGGAACAAGTTATCTATTTGGTTGTCAATTATCCAGTTATTTCTATATTTGTTCGTCAGAAATCACCAATTAACTTTGTTTCCCACCGTCAACTGCCAAAAATATCGAAATTTGTATCTGGCTTAATCCCATTTCAAATTAATAGATTGTTTGATCAGGCATCATGAAAGCCCTTTTCGTCTTTGACTACCGCAGTACATTTCCAGCGATCCCGACCAAATGCGGCGATGACCATGCAAACAACAACAACAGATATCATGATGAGACTGAAAATAAACAAGCTCCGAGTAAGAACGTATTTCTCTTCCTCATTATGAGAATGGGGAGTCAACGCAGCTAGCGCCGGTTCAAAAACATCTTGATGTGAGACTTTTGGGCTTTTCCTGCCGAACTGGCAGCTGCCCTTTCCCCTTCAATCGCTTGCCGGCAGCCAGTAACAAAGCCGGCTTCGCACAGAGAAATTAAATTTTCGTGATCATCTATTCCATGGGGAACGGAACCGCGTTTCTGTTGACTTGTTGATCGAATATCGAGATAACTGGACGGTATGGTGGTCTGGAGGCTAACCTGATTGTGTTGATCTTCCCGGTCATGTTGAGTATCAACTGATTTGGCGACAGCCCCCGTTGAAACGATAGCTGCGATGGAAAGCACCAGAGAGAGGAACACACAGTGGCGCATGCTTGCGAAGCAATTGAATATCACAGCACTGGCCGCGGCAAGGCAGAAAAGCAAATGGGCACTTCAAATATCGCTTTGCTTTTTGTACTTCCTGGAAATCAAATGTCTTTATCAATATAAATGTGTGCGAAGGGGGCGGCAATGGAAGGAAAAATTCAATTACCTGGCGGATGTGAAAGCGTGGTCAGGTCTTCCACAATTTCTGTCAGCAGCGGAGATCAGGACGCACTACGAATTACGAAGTGAATTGATGACAAATGACTTTTCATTTGTGGATTTCCTGGAACATATTTGAGTTACCTAGTAGATTTTCGTCTGGTCTCATCAGTACGACCCATGCTAGATAGTGCGGGATGTGCATGATCCAGGGGCACTAGAGCGGAGCAGGGATTGCGGATGGACGGCAGAATCGATCAGCTCAAAATTGACACATATCGAGAGTTTCATTCATCGTGTACCTCGTCATGGGCATTTCGGAACAGGGCCTAACAGACCGTCCCACTCTGTGTTTGAATCATACTGTACGAAGTGTCCATGTATTGTATTTCGGGCACGGACTAAGGAAAATGTCGGTCCTTGGAATTTGAGGTATTGACTGGTATTGGGTATCTGACCAATAGAATGGGGCCAGTCTCTAGATATCGTCTAAAGATAAGAACACATGGAGCCTGAGAATATTGACTTTACCTAGCTTACTCGGCTCTGTGAGCTCTACCGTGTAGGTCATGTGCCTCAATGCTCCGGCGACCGGTGTTTGCTAAATAAAACTCATACAAGCCAGAGTAATATTGACTCGTCATGGCTGACGGAATAAATGTCACTGGCCGCACCTGATTGGTCTTGTCGGTCAAGCTCTCCGATAAAATTAGCTTAGCAGACCTTGACCCCACCAGGGTACTTTGCAGATCTCTGCACAGACCACATATTAGCTTGCGTCGTCGTCAGTGTTGCTATTGAAGGGCTGTTACTGGACGCCATTACGATCTCCGTACCGCCCTGGCTTGAGGGTCCAGGCAGACATATCCTGTGTACTCGTAAGCCAGAGAACTATTTGTCGACAAAAGAGGGTCGCTATACTACCTGTGCGCGCGAAGAATATTCAGCACCGCCATCTACCACTCCGCATGAATCGAATTGTTATTGAACATTACTGTTGAGATAAAATGGTTGTCTGATTGATTCTTGTTGACTTAAGGAGTGATCTTTTACAGGGGCGAGATGACTCATACATATATACATCTGTGATGATGATGAATTCATTTGCCCGATGTAGCTCGCTCTATATAAATGCTGCCATGCGGGAGTGCTGTCGGGCCTGCCGACAGCTTAAGAGTGGTGACCGGCCCATTGGTGACCTTACAAAGCTTATAGTCCGAGTCTCTCGCTGGTCCCATCGAATGTAGAAACAAAAAACAAAACAACAAAGGAAAGCAGATGTGTATGTGCTTAACCACTTTGCACCGCATTAAAATGAACGTTCTTGGCTCTCACCGCCTTCCGGGCCCTGCTCCACCTTCACACCACCTACCCCCGAGCTCCCCCTTCCCACCCTTCTCAATCTGTCGGCAATAAAAAAAAAAAAAAATAA
>JAMAGW010000078.1:0-31437 GCA_023626355.1 Penicillium sp. S1602 | reverse complement strand
TAGCGTACCGCAAGGGGCAATTAAGGGGAGAGAATGTAAACGTGTTTCACGTAATGTATTAACCTTATCGCCTCATATTACGATATTTCAATATAGTACCAGATTTGAAACTACCCTAGCCCGGGTGCAGACTAGTATGTTTCGACCTAGGGTTTAAGATAGAATCTCTGTGCGCAAGTGGTGAATCTGTTTTCGATCCATGGTGTAAGGATCACCGGACAACGTCTAGACTCTGGACAATTTGAACAAGAGACTTACATCAGGCCTCACCAGGTGTACGAGACATTATTGTATTTGCTTTTCCCTTTCATACTACCGATTTCGCTTCTTATTCGACCTGGATTCTGCCTTATTATGGTAATAGCCACGTCGGGGCTTTATCTGTTGAATGCAATTATCTTCAATGAGATTCACCTACGAGCGAAAAATGAGCGCGTCGAGCTCTACGTCATATTATATTTTGTATGTTCTAGTATTACCTACACTGACCCATATATCACAGTACCTGACAAGTTTGGATTTAGATCCCCTATAAAGTACTCATCTTCTTCACAAACGTCGCCAGCTGCTACTGGTCTCTTTTTAAATATGCCAAATTTTTTGCACACCGACACCCCAAGCTTGATGAAGATCACAAAGCAGTCGGGATGGTCCTCAAGATGGAGAAGATGAAGCAGAACTGTCAAGATGGCTATATAGGTTTGGGTAAAAGTATGACGGCCAGGAAAGCTGGAAATAACGTGAAGGTAGAGCCTGCCTTCTGTATAATGGTCTTCTTATAGACCGTATGCGGCAAGAAGTTGGTGGTTGTGCACTCACTTTCACGGCCTTTATATACGGAGGCAGTCTTTTTCAACCATGATTCGCTTCTTGATTCCAGCAAGAGGGGAATAAGTGAGAATCTATTCAAAGCGCTGAAGATGTACCCGCATTTTTACGTCACCAATAGTACCAGAAGCACCCATGAAGCCCGGAGAGACTGGCACAAACTCAATTTCAAGAGGTTGTTCGTTCGGCAGTTTCTGTAGAACCTCATCATTTATCCTGCTTATGATTCTCTCGGTATCCAAGAACAGTACTTCTCTCACACGTGTACTGTCAATTGGTGATTTTTGCAGATCCCTTGGATACTCTTCGGCTGTTCGATCTTGGAGGTACACAGCACGGAAAATGTCGTCGTCCCCGTAATATCCTCCTTCTCTGTAAGAGCGAAAATAAATGCAGAGTGCTGCTTATGTCAGTCTAAGTCAAGATCTTGGAAGATGTTATGTGACGAACGTAATTGTTGTGACTTGGAAACAGGTTCAACTGTCAATGGCGTTCCTTCCTTGGCCCACATCATTTGCGTACTTTCTGCGGTAGGGGTGAGGTCCAAGTCCTGTAGATCTAAATCTAAACCACGCTCCATGTTCGATTCATATGGTTCTTCGCTGGAATTCAATGACTCTACTTTCGAGAATGCCTGAGATGCGAACTTGGTGGGTTCGAAATGATCGTCGAGTTTCTCTTTGAATGTAGCTATTAGCTGCGTTGGTCTGCGAAAATCATAGACTTCGACGTCGGTATCGGCACTGAATATGTCACCTAGCAATAATTACCTTTGTTTTGGCATTCTGTACGCCGAAATTGACAAGGGCTCTCGGTGACACTTTAATTAGGTCTTGAATTCAACCGGCCCAAGGGTGTGGCCCTTATATAAACATACTTCCGCTGTCCCGCTCTTCGGTCGAGTGTCGACTCGCTTTACAGCCAGACGTACCTTCACGGGTGTACAGTAGAATTCGAAATCAGATTACCGGTCTCCACTATGTTTTCTTGATGTATCTCTGGTAGATGAACAAAATTACCGTAATTACAGTATCCGGCACCGGTTATATATGTCCCCGCTCTTCCGCGGCTCAACAGCAGTTCCGATATTTCGATTGGTGGAATGTGGGGCCGGCAATTGAATGATGCCTTGCGCCGTTGAGAGACTCAGACGGCGGGCTGCAGTACCGGGCGGAAAAGGGGGTGCAGTATACGAGGACACGGTGAGCGGGCCGCCAGAAACGGCTCCCATTGCACCGCTGATCTGCCCGCCCCGACCGCCTACCCGTCTCCGCCGTCCCCCTTCCCGTCCGGGCATGGCGCCCTCCCCGCGGGCCCCCGTTCGGGTTTAGTGCCTCCCCACGCCGCTTTTACCGCCCTCCCTATCGGCCGTCCATCTATAAAAGAGCCCTCGCCCTCTCCTCTTCATCGTCGACGCACTTTCCCTTCTCTTTCCCGCTTCCTTCCCCCTACCCCTTTCTCTCTCGGCCCCCAATGTCACCTACGCATTGACTTTCAGCCCGATGCACTGCCCCTTTCATTTCGCCGGAGATGTCGCTCTGTCCAGTCGCCTAGGAGCTGAAACACTGAGGTGATCCAGTCCTCCACCGTATTGTGTGCTTGACATCGCGTGGTTGTTGTCGTGGTGGTTGCGCGCCAATTCTCTCGTTTTATTTCCCAAACGAGTTACCGTGGACCTTGCTACAAAGCTATCTCGGTCGCCTTCCGCTAGTGAGGCCTGAAGGTCTCTGCTTTCCCGCTGACTGCGCTGGTCGCGAAGTCTCTCCGGTTGCCTTCCTCGACGCTTCGTGCTCCGCTTCATCCGCCCCATTGGACGCCCCATCGGAGGTTACATTGCACAGCCCTTGGCGTCGCAGATCTACTCTCGGCCACTTGCCCTCCGACGCCTCGATTCCGCAGTTATCGTCATCGTCGGCCTCTCCGGCCCATCCTCACCCAATCGATGAATCTCGACAGCATGCAACCGTAATGGGAACCAATAGCGAAAATACTGCACGCTCGCCTGACCCGGGTCGATGCCGCATCATGAGGTGAATTTCTGGTCGGGCTGGAGCAAGACTCCACCACCACGATGTCTGGCCATTGGAGGACAGAGCTGGCGCCGGCTGTGGACATGGATCATTGGTTGGGGGCCAGAGGGCAGGATTGGTGGGGATTCTTTCCACGGGTGCGAAAATATCGTGGTCTCGCAACTTGGGATGCAGCGGCATGGGTTGCAGGGGCGGGTTCGCGTCTTCTGCGCCGGTGAAGCAGGCAGATTGCGCCTTGCGATCTATAAAAGAGACTACAATACCACTCAAACGGCAAGACTACAACCCAATCCTCCCAAATTCTCCCACCTTCCCCTTCCCCTTGCCCAAAGTCCCGATTCCGGTTTCTCTATTTCTATGAATGAACCTAATCCCCATATGCCGTGAATTTGCTCAGCTGCCTGCTATTGTTTTTCTTTCTCGCACAATGTTAGTCGAAAGTTTTCGCCTGGAATCTTTCCGGCCCTGGAATCCTTTCCAGGACAAAGTGCAGCCTCTGCGGGATCCTCTCGACATTTATCGATATCCAAGTCCCGTCTCGATCTCTGCCACCCCGTCCCCCTCCGATCCTAGCGACACTGCCTTAAAAAGTCGGAAAGTTCATTCTAAAAAATTCGACCGGCATCCCCTTCCTGCCCGACCGCCGGTGGAGGTGTGTTTGGATGGCGGTCTTCATTCAGAGGTTCAACCCACTCGACATGAGCCGGAGGATTTGGGCCGCGCAGCTTCCGCCGGTAATCACGCTGAGGACTTCGACCCTGAAGACATTTTGCAAGTGCAGACCTGCCAGAGTCCGAGGACCTTGGTTCTCCCACCCTAACGGCTAATACCTGTCTCGATGCTGAGCGTCGATTCCCCGGTTTTGGCCCGTGTGACTTGGAACATGCCATTATTGCTGGTCAGGACCCTCTAGGTGTCGATTCTGAAAACTTTATCCTGACCAGAGAGCCCCAAGGCATTGAAACAATCGATCCCGCGATCCTGAACGATCCCGTCTTGCCAGGCATTGGGCAGATCCAAGCAACGGAAAATATCACCAGCATCGCGATGTGTCCCGGAAAATGCCCCTTGGAGTGCTCCGGCTTCCCAAATCAAGATTCGCCTCTCAAATGCAAACGACGTCATGCGGAGAGGACGAAGATTCCTGGTCGCCAGTTCTTGAAACCAAATAAACGATCAACTGATGCAACGAGGCATTCAAATAATGGTGCTGGTCGGTCCAATAAAGGGCCTGGTCGTCGCAAGAACGTTTCATTTCCCACCGTTCGTGCCCAATTCTCGGCCCTTCTAGTTGAAGACCGTCTGCAGTTCCTGTCCTGGCTGTTTGAAGGCGTTCTATCACACTGTGTTTCTACACGTGCCGACACAGATATCGCCTTTGTAACAAGATGCGCCTTGAGTCAAGATGTGGACGTCATGACATCCGATTGTGACCGGCAGAGCTCAAACACCGATCTGGTGGAAGCCGAAGACCCTCCTTCGAGGAAAGGTTTAACGTGGTCCAGAGAAAAAATTTATTTATTGGTGAATTTCCGGGAAGAACAGAATATTACTTGGTCAGAGGTTGCGAGACTGTTCGCACAGAAATTCCCCGGAAGGAGCAACGGGTCTCTACAGGTGTACTGGAGCACGACGCTCAAGAAACAGCGGCCATCTTTGGAGGATGTCGCGTAGAGATTGCCACCGTTATCAATTAGTCTATATCCTCATCTCTCGCACTTGAACTACGATGTTGCTCGAGATAAGCTTGTACTAGCCTGCGGGCTATTTTATTGTTCACGTGTAAAACGTAGTTGGAAATTTAGATATAAAAGCGGTCAGAGAGGGCAGAATAGGTGCTTCCATGTTGAATTGGTAGTTTGTGTAAATACATAGGCTTATGCACCAAAATCTTAACACGAGGTAATGCAGATGAGCAGAGAAAAAAAGCAGAGAAATATGACATGTGAGACAGTTGGGAATTCAGAGGCGGTCAGAGAGGGCAGAATGAGTGCTTCCATGTTGAATTGGTAGCTTGTGTAAATGCATAGGCTTATGCTGAATCATTCACCAAAATCCTGACACTAAAGGTTGACTTTAAACACCAGTCACGTACCATTCATGCCACACAACATTTCCTAGATAGGCAGTGAAGACCGAATTATAATATTTCCCGTCAGGGTATATATTGATATGGTTACCGCCATCAATTGTAGCCCAAGCCTTTCCATCAATATGCATCGAAGATGTCCCATCTAGGTGGAATTTGTATGTCGATCCGCCATAGTCAACACTAAAGTCACCCCCGGTGCAAGAGATTTGACGCGTCGCGGCACCAGGGTCATTGTAGAAGTTAGGCTTGTCATTGTCATACACCTTAATTCCACAAACAACATTATTGTCACCGCTGAGAGAGCTATTTTGCTCTATATAGATGCTGACTGTGTTTGCGAGGACTTGGGAAATTGAGGTGGTTATGAGGGCAAGAGCTATAGTTGGTAGATGCATATTGTTTGTGGAACTGAGATGCCCGCCGGATTGAATCTAGATCGATTTTTATATTAGCTTCGTGAGTCTTATTAGTTCGAGAGAATACGACACCTGATAGATGATTGTCTTATGCTTCGTCCAAGGAGTTATTTTTCCACGATTGATGGAGTAAAAATAGTACCAATGGGTTTTAAAAAATTACAAACCCGAGGGTTCATATACACTTTATATACACATAGTCAGCACCGCGAGTCAATGTAGCCCCCAAACTAGACCTGGACAAATGGGAAATTTTTTTTCCCGTGGGGGCCAAAACCATGGGACTAAACCTCAGCCTTCAATGCCAAGAAATTTATATTTTGCCTATTTAGGTAATTATCTAACCTAAATAGGTAGTCCCATGGGAAATGGGACTAGAATTTCTAAATTTCCCATGGACATGGGACTAGATTTTTCCTAGTCCCATGGGAAATGTCAAGGTCTACCCCAAACTAATCAATATGGCCCCCAAGCTAATCAACGCAGACAAGGTCCCCACAGTATTTTCTTAATGTATCTCTGGTAGCTCGCCAAAATTACCATAATTACAGGTTCCGGGAGTTGCCAAGCATAGCCTAGCTTGAGTTTAAGCTCGTTACCCGATCGGAATACTACGGTCGGAGACCAGTTTTACAGCCAGGAACCCGCGAGTGGGTGACTACAATCGAGTCAATTAACGCTTCTGGGTGGGCGCTTCCGCCGACGATTATCTTCAAGGCCAAACTATACAATCAGTCTTGGTTCGACGGCCTTCCAAGAGATTGGCGCTTCGAGGTTAGTCAAAATGGATGGACGACAGACGAGATAGGCCTTCGATGGCTTCAAAAGCTATTTATACCGTCAACAAATAGCCGTACGCAAGGCCGATACCGTTTATTAGTCCTTGATGGGCACGGGAGTCATTTAACTCCTCAATTCGACCAAATTTGCTCAGAAAATAGGATAATTCCTATCTGTATGCCAGCGCATAGCTCGCATCTCTTACAGCCGCTTGATATTGGTTGTTTTGCTATTTTAAAGCGCTCTTACGGAAGCTTAGTTGATCAAAAAATGAGGCTTGGCATCAACCATATTGACAAGCTTGATTTCCTTATGGCCTACCCAAATGCCCGCGATAGCGCTTTTCAAGCGCTTACAATGAGAAATAGCTTCGCGGCAGCTGGTTTAGTGCCGTTCGACCCAGAACGAGTGCTTTCAAAGCTCACTATCCGGCTTCGGACGCCTACACCCTTAGGGAGCCGCCCAAGCAGCCGATCTAGCGTTTTTACCCCAAAAACACCCGCGACCGTCGCCGAATTGCTTAAACAGGCGTCATCAATCAAGGCTTTCTTAAAACGACGCTCAAATAGCCCCCCGTCGCCCTCACAGACCGCGTTAAATCAGCTTATCAAGGGCTGTCAGCTCGCTATGCAAAACGGCATCTTACTTGAGCAAGAAAACAAGGAATTACGCGCTGCAAACGCAGTGCAGAAGCAAAAGCGTACAAGCATTAATAGACGCATAGCCTACGAAGCTGGTGTTTCTGTACAAGAGGCCCAGGAGCGTTTACAGGCCCGTGAGCCTATTATACAGCCTACGGCACCGTCTCTAGCAGCACCCGGGCAGCCTATTCAGCAGGCGATAGCACCAGCGCGACGGCGTCAGTTCACGTGTTCTCCATGTAATCAGGTAGGGCATAGGGCAAACCGATGCCTAGTTAGGTAGAATAATTAATATGAAGGCGTTTTGGTTGAAAAAGATAGGTGTAAAGTAAAAGTTAGATGGTTGGGTGGCCGGCTCGCTTACCGAATACGTTACGTCGCTGCCGTGCATGGATCGGATGCATTGACGTAAGTCGAGCGGGGAAAAAGACCTGTACATAAAAAGCCTCGCTGGCACCTGAAACTCAGGTGCCAGAGATCAGTCTTGAAAATATACTGAGTCGCACCCAAAGCCTCCCTGCGAGTCTCTGTTGCCCGAATTCGTAAAACCACTACTAAGGGTGTATCGTGAGATACATCCCGACATAACCCCCCCCCCCCCCCCCCCAACCACTCTTTCGACAAAAATCACTGGCTCACTGTCAATTGACCACCCAAAATGGCCCCGCCTTCTGGAGAATCCCTGTTGAATGCGGAGTTTGATGCTCTTGTGAAAGAACAGCTCGAGCTATGGAAAGTGCCAGGTCTAACCATCGCAATTGTTCAAGGTTCCAACACGTATTCCAAGGTAAGGACATCCTCAACCGTGGCATGTACCCAAATACTCATTTTCAACAGGCGTATGGGTTCGCCGAACTTCCCGAAAAGAAGATGACGACCGATGCGCTCTTCTCGACCTGCAGTACTACCAAGGCATTCACTGCTGCAGCAACGTCCATGGCAATCCAGGATAGCAAAGCTACCGCGTCACCTTTCGACTGGGACACCCCACTGTCCACCCTGGTTCCAGACGACTTCGTGCTGGCAGATGACTACTACACTAAGAACGTTACGATCGAAGATCTGCTGTCGCATCGATCCGGCATGGCGCCCTGGATGTGGGTACTGGCCTGTACTGATAAGGACGCCACTTTGCGCGAGACTGTTCGCTCGTTGCGAAACCTGCCTCTCTCGCAACCCTTGAGGACCAAGTATCAATACAACAACCATGGGTACGTCGCAGTTACGTACACTCTTGAGAAGCTTACGGGAGAACCCCTGGGGAAAACGTTGAAGAGACGGATATGGGAACCCCTGGGGATGAATGAGACGTACTTCTCTATCCAAGAGGCGAAGGAAACCCCGTCAAGCGCCCAAAAGCTCGTCCAAGGCTACGGTTGGCATCAATCCGACGAAGGCGGCTCCTACAACCCAGAGCCTGAAATGTCTTGGGATGCTGCCACCGGTGCCGGATCCATAGTTAGCAATGTTCTTGACTATTCTCACTGGATACGAGAACAGATCCATAAAACAGGTCCGCTCAAGGGTCATGACTCGTTAACACAGCCCCGGATACTGCACTTTGAAAATAGTGATATCCCGCCTGGTCCCTGGCATGCGTATGCGCTAGGTTGGTCTTGCGACCACTACCGCGATCAGCTTCTCTACATGCACCCTGGTGGCTGGCCTGGCTTTGGTTCCCTAGTGGGTTTCTTGCCAAATAAAGATTTTGGGTTCGCCATCATGGGCAATGCTACCTCGGCCAATACTGTTGCGTCCAGGTTACTCGTGTATCTACTAGACAAGTTTCTAGATCTTCCAGACGATCCTAGGCATAACAAGGAGCTTGCTGCATGTTTTGCAAAGCAACGCGAGGAATGGGACCGAATGGTCTCACCTCCAAGCTTGGACGATGTGAAGGCCGAGTTTTATCCTTCTTTGCCTGATCCCCCACTGCCTTTGTGCTTGCCAATGGAGAAGTATGCCGGGACCTACACGCATAAGGCGGGTGGTTCAGTTTTCCTGACGGACCGGGAGGGTCGTTTGACAGCAGACTTCTCTGGGCCCAACGCATTGCGCCTGGAGCTGATACATGTGAGTGGGGAGTTCTTTATTGGAAAATTGTGGAACAAAAGGGGTATCTATTTTAAACAGTTCCCTGCAGAATTCTCTGTTGATTCTACAGGATCGCCTCATAAGGTTGGGATGCTCCTCGAGGCTGCTTTGGGTAGAGAAATGATCTGGTTCCAGCGCAAAGAATAGCAGCTATTCAATAGCTTCTGATGACTTAGACCCTTTGACTCCTATTTAGTAGTCAATGCCGCATCTATGCTGAAACTTTGGGGGCCCCTAGAAGCACTATAAATAAAGAAAGCTATCTGAATAATAAAAAACTCCAACGACCATCACCACCAGGTCGTCAGCCCCTTCAGCCAATTAAACCCATCGCTCAGCTGCATCTGGGGGAGCATCACCTTCCACTGCAGACTAGTGTAGTTGAAAGGGCCTCCATAGTGCTCAGGCCGAACATTGTGCCTTCTTGGCTGGCTGACGTAATGGTACGCATATTCAAGGGTTCTTTTTCCGAATAAACGAGTAACTTGCGGGCCCGTATTACGTTCGATGTTCCATACCGTACGTCAAGACCATTCGAAACAAGGATGATCTGCAGCCTAGCCGAAACCGGCCTAGATGGTTTCACCATCGTCTTGGCCATAGGACTTGAGATAGTTTCTCTGTGTAAAACATGGAAGCCAATTACGAATATTGCTGTAACAAATCGGACATGTAATTGATGCCAAAAGCGTTTTAAAGTTCTTGACAAGTTCGGTTTCATAGACGCAATATACCTTCTAAAGGGGGACCGCTTTGCGAAAAGTCGTCGCAACTTCGACGAAGTCAATGCATACAATCCTGCCTTTCAATGCGTGATCAGATGATATGCAGCCGTTACTACAAAGGGAAGGGTTGATTTGGTGGTAATGGTTTAATGTCTTCTCCGAGTTCCTCCAATATGTCCCTTTTTAATGTAAGATTGGATAAGGAGGAACGACTCCATTCCGTTCTCTTATATCGGGTGAGAATCTGATCAATATCATCCTATTATATCATAAGCTTCAGGAGCCTCATAAACCGGACAGAAACATACCAGAGGTCGCTTGATAGATTGCAAGAACCTTAAAAGGCTTTCCGGCGCATCATTTCCCCCACTTACCCACTGATAGGTTATATAGACTCCCTCGGGGGCAAAGATGATAGCGGGTCCATCTCGCGCACAACTTCTAAGATTCTTCACCCCCATACCAGATATCCGATCACCAGCCAGCGCATTTAAAGCGATGATGAAGGTGACATCAAATAAATATTCACGCATAACCCTCTTCAAGGCACAGTCTTCCGATCTTTCATGGTACATAGGATGAAAGCTTTTTACGAACAGGCATTTGTGGTCGTTTGGGAGTTTTTGGAGGTAGACGTCTCCGGCTTCCTCAATGGACGAACAGATATCTCGCACGAATTTGTTATTCGCTTTGTTTGTCGCGCATTGGCAGACAACAACAACACGAGGATGTAGAAGGCTCATAATTTTCTCGAATGCGTTGTACGCTAGCTCGTCGTCGCGGATCTGGTCATCCAGGCCCTGGCCGGTTCGAATGGAGTTGCTCCGAAAAGCCCGAACATCCAAGATAATAGTGTTTTCAATGTTTCTTTCACCACCGGACGCAAATTGCAAGGTTTCGTTCACGTAAAGCAGTGTTGGTGAGGTAGCTAACATCTCTGTATAGGGCACTCGTTCAGCCTTATCGGTAGGCTCGATAAGCACAACCACGAGGTCTTCATAGCCCTTGGCCAGCCTCCGTGCATTTAACAAGCCATTTGAGTGTACCTTCAAGTCTCGCGCTAGTTTATCCAAGATTTCAAGATGATTGATCGCCATGTCTTCATGGATGGGCCTCAGGGGGCAACGAAGCTTTAAGAGAGAAGGCCGTATATCTTCGAGATTGGTGAAATTGAACACTTTCATTGTCAAATTTGCGTAGCTTGAAATGAGGCTCAGAAAGATTACGAAGATGAATAGTAGCAAGTTATGAGAAAGTCCGAACTTATCTGCCTCGATGCTCAGCGCTGTCATCCCCCACCTGGTGATGAGAACGTGGCATATTTGGGGTGACGTGGTATCGGTCCTGCAGCGAACTGCACCTAGTCTATGGCGCAAGATGGCCTCCATAGATTTAGGAATAACATTTCCGGGCTGTGTGGTCCCCAGGCCGGAAGAGACACATATACAGTTCTTGAAGGCCAGCCATATAATACGGCTATGGAACGTGTCCAGGTTGCCTTCAAGTCCAGAGATTTGAGTCCTTAGTTGGACAGCTACAGATAGGTGCAGCACACATCGGATACGAAATTGAATAATGGAATGGCTTTTACTTTGACTTTGAAGCTTGAAGGATTCTCAGTCGGCGTATTGAGGAAACTAAGCGGATGTTATGGCTCAGTGCTGGAGTGGCCTCGCAGTGGATCTTGTAGGTATGTTCATGCCCTTGCTCTCCGCCACCCTGCCCCTCGCAGCCCTCTTCGCCACGTTGTCCTTGTCTGCGGTCTGGTGGGCTCCCAGCGCCCCTTGAGGTGCTGGACGGTCCTGGGGCTCGAACGCTGATGGCTCTCACTGTGTTGATTGGTCAAATGTGATGAGGACGGAAGTGCAATAATAAAATGTAGGAATTCGATACTCCGAACCCCCCTTTCTTTGACTACTACTCCAAGCCACTGTGCATGATAAATCAGGCATAATTATTTCCGCCGAAAATTGGTAGCCTAATCTTTAAGGCGTCATTTTCTCACAGATAAGTTAGTTATCCGCTAGAGCCTTAAAATGAAGTTGATCACCATTAACTCATCTTGTAAGGCACCGGCCCCCGTTACATTCCACTACCCATCGCATAGTATCCGTTCCCATCCCTTTATTATTTCTATCGCTATGGCCTCGGAGGCCTTCACTAGCTACCAATACCAATCCCTCCCCAGCTCAAAGGCTATTCGTGTGTTCAAGATACTTGACCAAGAGCTCAGTGATGTGCCTTGCTGCACCCTGACAGAAGTCGAGCTAGATACTCAGGCAAGCTACATGGCACTGTCTTATACCTGGGGAAGTCCAGGGAAGAGGCGACAGATCGGGGCGTCACATCAGAACGATGTATGCAGATATTCTGCGAAACTGGCACTATCCCCGTCACCCAAAACCTCTTTGAATGCCAACACCGGTTGTGTTGCGGAAGACAGGAAGTAAGAAGCATTTAAAGAAAATCGACATTGCTTATGTGCACGGAATCATGCGAGGAGAGTTTGTTGACCTTAAAGGATTGTGTGCAGAAGAGATTGAACTCATATAAATGAAAGTTCAAGTAACTCTCTCTGTGCTATCGGCTTCTGGGAGCTAAACGTTCCCCAGGAACTGTACCCGTCACTACTGGCCTCTCTACCTTGGATCCTGGAGAGATACCCATCCGTTCATGGGGGCCTCTGCGCATTGGGAACTGCCGCAACACGCTCGAGCCTCAGGGCTGTCCAGCACCTATACGGGGCGCTGGGAGCCCACCAGACCGCAGACAGGGACAACGTGGCGAAGAGGGCTGCGAGGAGCAGGGTGGTGGAGAGCAGTGGCGTGAACACACCTACAAGATCCACTGCGAGGCCACTCCAGCACTGAGCCATAACACCCGCTTAGTTCCCTACAGTACGTCAACTGAGAATCGTCCCAAGGTTCAAAGTCAAAATAAAAGCCATTCCATAAATCAATTTCGTATCCGACATGTACTGCATCTATCTTTTATTTGAAAGGAGTTTTACAAGGAAGCAACGCCGACGGGGGAGGGAAGAGGTAGTGGGAAAAAAACCAATCAAGTGAAACTTCAGCATCGGTCAAAAAGTTAGCAAGCGATTTTTAGGGTTGGTGGCCCAACTGTGAAGGCAAGATACGGCTTCATCTGCAACTGCTTCAGTACTGAAAAGTCGCCACGCCGGGAAGATAGCGGATTCCGCAAGGGTAGATTCCGCTCAGGTTTCAACATCCTGCTGTGCAAACTTTTCAGGAAAGTTTCCCGTCATTAACAAATGAACGACCGCCGCATCCAGTGCGGCGTAAGGTTTTACAGTTTGCGGATTCTCCTGCAGTACATATGCAATCATAGCGTCCAACGGGAAGCGGCTCTGGTTTCTATATTCGGTCAGTCAGGCTGCAGAAGGAATGAAAGAGAAACTGTGACTGACATCTTCTTGCCCGCTTCCTTGCTGCATCGCAGGAGGAAGCTGGGGCCGAAGAAAGAAACACACCACCACCAATACTCGCCGATTTTCTTTTCATTGTGGAATGATTTGTGGAGTTTTCTCTTCTCAGCTATTCCAAGGCCTCTCGAGTTGCACAACTTACTGACAGCGTTTCTTTTCAAAGCAGTGTTCGCTGTGTCCCGTTGACGCTCGCATATAATTTCTCGTTCGAAAAATAGGAACAGAGAAACCCTTGCGATGCGGAGTTTCACGTCATATGCGTCGTTGTCATTTTGCAAATCGAGCAAATAGGTCATAAGCCCAGCTCGATCCTGTCCCGGGGAAGACTTTGAAGATGCGGCGGTGTTCCAGACTGGCCCGTTCCAGAAGCCAGAGACTTTCCAAGCCCCGGAGTAATTTTCCAGAAACGCAGCGAGATCATCGAGGAGAAGACGATCACCTGTGCGCTGAATTTGGCCTCTTTGGTGAGAAGTGATCTCTGGGAAAGCCGTCCATATGTCACTAGACTCAGCCGGCCCAATATCGTCCATATCCTCAGCCAACTGTGTCGGTGACGGACTTGTTGGCTCCGAAGGGGGCTGCGATAGGGGACTCTGCGAGCCCAAGCCTTGCTCATATTTCTCCCCTTCCGAGGAATGCGAGGCTACCGATTCCGCAGGGGCACCGGCGGAAAAAGGTCTTGAGTGAATGACCCGTGGTACTCGGAGTTGAGGAATCGTAATCTTCGAGAGAAGCAACGCTATGCTTTCGTTTGAGACTATTGGTGTGATCGTCATCAAATTCTTCAACATCTTCACTTGATACTACTGACATACAGTTATTAAGATCACTTGTAGCGGAGGAAATAGAAGCCCGGCGCGGAGATTTTGCAGCCTCCTGCTGAACAGTGTCAGGAGGAAAGTCGGCAGTTTGGAGCAATGATTGAGTCTTCATTGCTGAATCCTCTAAACCTATCTCCGCGGTGTCGATGTTCTCCAAGATAGGAAGCATATGATCTCGGATGGACTGGATGTCCATATCTTCAAAGCTGTCATCATCCGCTAACATGGTCTCGGTGACATCTGTGCCGCTTCGACCTCCACAAGGGATTGAAGAGCGGTCGGCAAGATGGGAACCCGAGGTAGGGGTCTGCGACGGGCTTGGCAGGAAACTTTGGCGAGGCGTTTCCATTGCAGACCTCTTCGTTCTTTTGCTTGATGGTATTGGTGTGCTTGGCGAATCTAAACCAGGGGTTGGATAAAAACGGGCCTGGCGTATGCTGGGTGAGCTTACGGGAACCTCAGCCGCAAGTTCATGGTTCTCACGATCAGCGTTCTCACGACTCTCGTCAGGTCTGATATTTTCACATTCTGCTCTTGGAGTCTCCGTGGGTCTCCCGGATGGTAAGTCGATCGAGCTGTGGCGGATCGAAAGCACTTCTGAAATCTCGGGATTCACTCTTTCAGGGTGCTCGTAAGTGACGATTTGGGAATTATGGAAGTTGGTCACGGAATCGACCCTGCCATCGTTGTTCTTGAGGACCTGGCTGCTGGTCCCTCCCGTCGGAAGGCACAAAGTTGAATCGGGATTATTTGACTGATTGTCAGGGCGAGGGAAGTCGAATGCCTGGACGTCTGCGATAATGATTAGCCACAAAGTTCAGCATGCGACCAACAGCAAAGCTTGCCTGAAAGAGTCTGTTCTCAAGGTCAAGGTGAATAATTTTCCTCCCTTGAGATTAGTTGACCAAATTATTTACATGAAGAATAGGACCGGGGCAGGCTCATGCACATTTTCAATAATAACTTTAGAAGACTTTCGGAAACGTAAAAGCAAAGAAATGAAGGGGATTGACTGGAATCATGAATTTTGTTTCTCTCTGCCGACCTCTTCCTGAAGCACCTTACGGTGGCCAGCACTCATTTGAAGCGGCTCCATGTATGCAGGTCACTCGGGTTGATCGTAGCACCTGTAAGGTCAGCATAATATCAGAACGATGGTGGCTAAGAGCAGACATACCTGCTGCAGAAAGAGTGTCTTGCACTCTAAAGATCAAGGGAATCAAGCTAATGGTGTTGACATTGGATAAGCTCAGTTGGGCAGATTTCAAAGAGGCTTTTGTGCGTACAGGAGAGATGTTGGAGTCGCATAGACCGGAAGGGGTTCTTACATTCTTCTTGGTAAGCTGACACTGGCCAGAACGGAGAAGCAACACATCAATCGCCTAGTATGAACTGGCTGGATTCAATATTCATGGTGTGTTCTGTTCCTGTCAGTACTGACAACAGCTCGAAGAAATCAAATGTGACAACTTATCATGGGTTCGCTGGCAGGAGGTCAATGGAGTGACTGGAGCGCAGACCTGTGTCGACGATGCCACTAACGCTACTGCTGAATATATCGCCTACTGTCACGGAGCATATTTAAGGAATGCTCACGCACAGGAAGTCTATTGAAGTCTTTAGGTATTACCTGGAGAGCAATTGGTGGCAATATCGATCTTTACTTCTATTCTGGCCCAACTCAGAAAGAAGTAACCTAGGCATGTCAAGCCAGTGCTGTTGGCTTTTCTGCTATGCAACAGTACTCTAACTTTGGCGATCACCAATGCTGATGGGAATATGCGAATTGGTCAGAATTGCGGGACGTGGTGGACAACTTCGAGAAGTTTAGCTTGGCATTGGAGACAATTTGGTAATGATTCCTGGTCACATTAAAAGGAAGAAAACAAGAATACTAACCCACCATTTAGGACGGATATCGACTCAATGAAACTCTACAGAGATCCCGAGAACGACCCCAACACCTTCGGCTGGAAGGTCAGAAGTTCCTTTCTCAATTGCACGCGAACCATCAACATTATGAAAGTCTATGGAAGTACAGAAGTATTAATGTAGTGGTTCTTGGATCATCTTGCCCCTGCTAATCAATGCCCGATCATCCATTTTATCAGTTTAGACCGTTTACTCAGCGGCCGCGACACGATGACCGAGATCATGATCCTCTATTCCTCCTTGAAGCCATTCATGGACCTCATCACAAGCTTCAAGCATACCGTTATCATCGAAACGACACACCATGATGACTCTTGCCCGAAGTTTCGTTCCATCAAGCTTTTCCGCAGTTACAACGTGCACGCTTGCTACCTGACATCCAGATGCGACCAGATGTTCATGTGATATAGCGATGTTGGCCAAAACGAGACGTTGTGCACTGAGGTGCTTGAGAAAATCGTCAAAATTCAACGTCGCCTTTCCGTCAACGTGGGATATGAAGTTGTTCGAAAGAATCTGTTGTGCCTTTGTGGAAGACTTGGGAGAAATATCACAGAGGACTTCTTGGATGAATTGGCGTACTTTCGCCTTGTAACATTCGTCCATGGCTGTTTCACTATCGAGAGGATTAGGGCGGCTATCGTGGCGTGGGGTTTCAACGGAGAATGCAAAACGAGCAATGAGCAATAGGCTGAACAGCGGGTGCAGCTAGGAGTTGAAACGAAAGATTGTAAACGAATTTGAATGGGAGAACTGGAAAAAAAAACTCACTATATATGTAAAATTCGGCCCCGGATTTCCTCCGCGGACCCGCGGAGGAAATTTCTTAGTTTGGAAGGGACACCGGAACTGATCTGTGTGCCAATCACATTAATCATATTGTATTGGCCTACGCAATTCACTGGCATTACACTAACCCTGTTGGATAGTGATGCTTCCGTGTTCATGGGTTGAGCCATAGAGACGTTGCGGTCTTCCTGGTGTATACTCTGGGAGAAGGCTCCCTCAATCAACAGACTGCGTGTTGACCAGAGAATAGCCAGGTTCTGACCTGATTAAATAGGTAAACGCACTTAAATGCGGCAGCGTTGAGAAAGGCCTTTTTAGACCCCGAGCTTTAGACGTACGTCCACAGTGGAGCCACGCCCACAGCCTCCAGACTGTAGTCTCGGATCAATGTTCTGGATCACGGGGCCCAATTGCGTAGTGCCGGCAGATGTTTCGGGTATGGTCATTGAGCCCGAACTCATAATTTATTGCTGTATAACCTGCAGAGTAGTCTGGATGGCCGCCTCCGCCGATTTTGCGAGCAGCACAACGAAGTCGTAAACCCCTTCCCGGAGCTTAAAAATGCGTCGACATATCTTGGCGCGAATTATTTCCAAGTGATCCACAGGTACTGCGGGTCGAACACGGACGGATAGGTTCCCAAGCTCGGCCACAAGATATAACATAAAGTTCTTATATTCGGCTCCTTCTACGGAATCGAACCATACACCGAGCGAAGCGAAATTCCCTAGCGTCTTGTCCTTCCTCTTGAGCCACGCTACCTCTTCTACCTGAAATCCCTGCTCAGACAGCTCATTTTCAGCGGTGATCTTCTCGATGGCCTGGGCGCTTGCGTTGTCCAAATCAAGGTCTTCGGTAGGGGTACGGTGTACCACGACTCCGAACCGTGGTTTCACTAGTTTTGTGTTATTCCCGAGCTCGTTTAACCACTCGGTATTATTTCGGGCTGCCTCTGCCGATGTTTCGTCCTTGAATCGGATCAAGTATCCTGTTTTGGTGGTGCCAACCCCGGCTACTTGGGCATCTTGTGTGGCTGGTGCGCTTAACAGGGCTGTGCGGATGTGGGAGTTCGCGGAGTCGGTGGGGAGGTATCGGCAGAAAGTGTTCCCTTCGATGGTATTGATGTCCTGTGGGTCCACAAATGACCGCTTGGTGCTAATCCGGACACAATTCTGGTCCTTATCGGGGCGGTGGTGGCTGGGCAGTGGGTTCGTGTTGGTAGCGTTGGCTGCAACCGTCGCCCACGCTCGAGGCGGGGGCGCTGTCGGTGGGTTTTCTCGCAGGGCTTTGACTTCCTCGTGGAGCTTCTGGTTTTGCTCGAGAAGGACATTTTGGTCGTGTTTAACCTCCTGTAACTCAGTTCTGGTGGTTTCGATAAGTGCGGTTTGGCGGTGGATGATGTCCTTCAGCTCGTCGATGAGTTTCCAAACTTCCCGGGTAGTGATCCGGCCGCTAGTCTCCTCTGAAGCATAGTTCTCACTGTGTCGTCCTCTCTTTCTCTTGACGCGTGTTGGGATGTTGTTCACCCTAGGCTGGAAATCTTCGACTGAGAAAACGGTCGACTCCTGCGTGTTTGTGGGCGGTGTCTCGGGGGTGCGGACCATCGGTTAAGGCTTAGCTTCCGTTCGGTACACAACACCACGATTTCGTATCACGATAATCTTAATCACAACGCAGCTCCGGTTCCTCCCAATATGCTACTTTCTGTCGTGTGATTACAGGATCGCTCTTGTACAGGGTGGGACTTCGATACAGGAAGTAGTAGTAGTAGTAGTAGTAGTAGATTTCATTTACACTGACCCCTCGCAAAGCGATATGCAGTATACGACAACTATGTATTTTCTATTACCAAAATGGGTGTTCATCGCTGAATGAAAAATATACAGGCCGCACCTTTGGAACCGGAATGATCTATTTCTGCTCTCGAATATCTTATGCCAAAAGTCAACAACGGCTAACGAATGATCATCAACCCAGTGAGCATAAGAAAAACCTCTGATCTTGCTCATCAGCGCCAATCTCATCCCATTATTTGGACCACCCATCAATAGCTCACGCTAGCATTGTTCGGGCTACCGATGAAAGATTAAAGGAAGACCTGCGAGGCTCAATACTACCGGAGATCAGAGCATGTCTCACTCTGCATCCAACTTCATGAAATGGCTGGCCAAGACTTCCATTCCAGACAATTTCGCGCTGTGTGGGCTCCTTGCAGTGACATGCTGGGTCTGCTACAGCTTCGGCCGCCGCTTCGGCCATGTGCCCCTCCGGCTGTATCGCGCAGTATCGTGGAGACGTTTTTTCCAAGCGCCGACCCCGACCGTGCTCCAGTGGCTCGACGTTCCGTCATACGTGCACGGGGGCGTATTTGCAGCTTTAGTGATTGCCAACATCATTGCGATCAGCCTTAATACTCAGAACTGGGCGGAGGTGCAGAAGCGAGCGGCACGCTTAGCAGTGACCCATCTTGTTCCCCTCTGCTCTGGGTTTAGCATCGATCTTCCAGCCCACGTCTACCGTGTCGAGCGCGGCACCTGCCAGTGGGCCCATCGGTGGCTGGGCCGCATGTGCGTGCTACATTGCGGGGTTCATGGGTCTGTTGTGGGCACAGTTGCTCGGAATACTGCTCTTGGAAGTTCCCTCATCGTTCCACTCCTGGTACGTGAAATGGGCCACAGTAGCACCCTCTCAAGTTCCCCGCGGCATATCTGACTGAAATTGACTCGCATTACACAGGCCGGATGCAGTCTCGTCTCGATCTTACCTTGGACACTTAGTGCGATTCTTCGACGCTGGCCCCAAATCGGCCTCAAAGTCCACCATATCCTCCCCTCGATTGTAACGGGCGTTCTAATGTATCATTTGATCGACCGGGGGTCTTTCTACCGTTGGGTCCTACTTGGAGGTATTTGCGCTGGATTGGTCTGGACTAGCGCGACGTGTCTGCATACCATGTGGCACCACAGGTCGTGGCGGATTACCTCGCGACAAGCCCTCGCGCGGTCTTCGAATCGGCTCTTATGGCTTGATATTGCGGTGCCGGTGGAGTAGGTGGCTCGTCCGGGGCAGTACGTACAACTCTGGGTACCACACTGGGGGTTCAGGGCATGCTTGCAGCTTCCTGCGTTCTACGTGGCTTCAGTGGACACCGTGCAGGATATACAAGAAGCACGCACAACCCGCGTCTTACGAATAGTCACCCGGCCTCGGCTGGGCACGACAAAAAGAATCGCACGAGCTGCAGATCGTGCGCACGCGACAATTCATTTTCCAGTATGCGTGCTGGGTCCCTACGGACACTGCCCTCACTTGGGCCAGTATGGAACCGTCGTCTTTGTATTGGAAGGCGTTGGGCTCTTCCGTGCGCTGCTGTTCATCCGGCATCTCGTTCAAGAAAGTCGATATCGGAGGAACACAGTGCGACGGCTAGAAATTTTGTGGCAATTGGAGCTGAAAGATTTAGTAGGTCCTCCATTCTTTCACACACTGCCCATTGTCGTGCTGACCACAAAGACCATCCCCGACCCAGCGGGGATGAAATCACACAGATCCTGGAACTCGACCGGATGTTTGACCGAGATGATTGTCCCGAACATGGTCATCGAAATGACCGGGGGTTTGATGTGAGTGGACCCTTCGTGCTTGATTTTTGATAATAGATCGGGCTAACTCAATAACAGATCCTGCAATTTACCACACACATCCTAGGCGCTCGACCCGTGGATCAACTTCGTTATCGCAACCGCAAGCGTTTGAAGTACTGTTTTCAAGCTATAAATGTTGCCAAGGATTTGGCATACCTGATGCATAGTACAAGCGGAACGACCGCGGTTTCGGGTATGTGTCCTCCAGTATTTACCTTTTGAGATTATGCCAACGCTAATTGTTCTCAGTTTGCGCAAGCTACCCAATACGTGCAACTGTACACCGTGCCATTCACACCAGAGGGAGTGGTGATCTCCGGCTGATTGACCTGGACCTTGAACGCTCTTATCAGTGGAGGACAGACGAAGATCCTTTCGACCATGCAACATCCGAAACAATTTCTGCCGAGACTGGTACAACCTCTGAGCCCGCTCGGATGCCCGCTCCCTTGTCAGTTGCGCGTACTGCCCATGAAGAGGCTGGGCGGCTTTCAGGGGAAACGTTGGTTGATAACAGACGATTCTGGCAAGGTGGTCCGCCGGGAGTTGGGAGCCAGAGTTCCAATCACAAACGGTGGGTCCGGCAGAAAATCATCGAAGGCGTATTCTAGTTAGGGGAACGATTCGGCTGCGAGCCGCCTGTCCTTGTCAGGAGGCGAGGCTTTTTAGGTTTTACCACAAGCCTAACAGGCCAAACAGGCACAGTGTTTGGTCGCTGACACTCACGCAATTATGTATGCCCAATCTCTGCCATCCTGCATCAGGATGAATTGACGGTGCCTTCCTTTCAGTACCCTTTTTATAAAACATCCTTCTCGATGTGATCATCAGAAGGCCAGCAAACAGATGATAGGGACTAACATGATGAAATTTCGATTACACAATCTAGCAAATGCTCCAAATACATGCAGATGACGAATAATACAACCAAACATTGCGGAAGCAACAAAACTGAATTCAATAACCTCCATCACATCGCCAGGGCCTACCGTACATGAGCCAGAGAACGCAACATTGAGCGATCCACTTTATGCCAAGCAACAGCTCAATCCCGTCCGCCATGTTAGTAGGGCGCCGTCTGTGGCATTTTCTCCACTGATAATTGCTGGGCTTGATTTGGCGGTTGCTGACTTTGCGGAATATCCACCCTCAAGCTCGTTGACCGACCCGATCACCTAAGACGGGGGACATGCCTTTGCTGTTCTGCGTGAACACCAGCGTTAGAGCCCAGCGTCGGTTGGATAATTTCCTTGAATGATTTTTGAAACATGGGGACATGTTGCTCGCACGCCGCCAAGCGACCTTCCCAGTTCTGCATCCGTACTGCAATGTCCTTCGACCTCTTGCCTGAGCTCTTCTATGCGTTGCTGAGCTGCTTGAAGGTGCTTCTCCTTG
Organism: Penicillium sp. S1602; assembly: GCA_023626355.1. Lineage (NCBI taxonomy): Eukaryota > Fungi > Ascomycota > Eurotiomycetes > Eurotiales > Aspergillaceae > Penicillium > Penicillium sp. S1602. The sequence goes on along the minus strand of JAMAGW010000078.1, from coordinate 9,802 downwards.
AGTTGCAGCAAATGAAGAAATTTGTCATTTTCCTGGCGCAAGGTCTCATTTGTTTGACTCAAATGTTCATGTTCGTGTTTGATCTCCCCAAGAATATTGTCGAGGCGACTGGGGCAGGAAGACCTCATCCTCTGCGGTATCCAGTGATTGTGCGCGAATCGATAGTTGTCTGGAGGGGGAAAGGCAGCGAAAGAGTAATCGGTCTCCGCGGTCTGTGAAGTCATGGCTCTGAGCTGATGTCTGTTGGGCTGAACTGTTCAAAGGAAAATGGTGTATAGGTTGTAAAGCTCTCCCCGGAGTCTCATAGCAACTAAATATCCCGTAGGCAACTTGGCCACCTATATTAAGAGATGCCGAGCAGATAATACATCGAGACGTATTGCCTGGTAGCTCAGGGCGTCCACCAATGGCCCTGGGAGTGTGCCAGTGGCCCGTAAAGCCGCTATACAGACCCGCAACAAGAATGCGCAGTGACCATGGCTTACACGAATTCGAAGTGTCCCTGTTCCTGAGGATTTATACTTAGATCCCCGAAAGCACAGTCTCGACCCCGGGATCAGGGACAACGGCTCCAGGATTTGACTTAAGAGCCCCAGGAGCAATATGGCTCTCAGGATCACTAATTACTTTCCCAGAGTCGGTTCAGTCATTCGCAGGATCACTGGTTGAAGTCCCAGGACCAATCGTCTCGTAACCCACTTGGGCCAGAAGCCTGCATGTGAAACCAAAGTGCCTGTCTCAAGGATGCTCTACTAAAATCCCCTAAAGCACGATTCTAGCCCTGGAATCTTCGCCGAGGGCTCTAGGAGCACTACAGCTCCTAGAACTGGTCTAGAGGGTCCCAAAACCGACCGTGCGGTTAATGGGATAGGTTTCATAGGTCTGGGACAGGTGTTTGAGTACTCGCCAACACACACGCCACACGGCCGCAATAGTCACAAATATGAGTGTCCGCCCTCATCTCTAAGCCTACGCCATATATCGAAAATTAGTTGTAGCGCGAGCGGTGGGCTATGCAGAGATTGGACGCCGAGTTCAGGCGATCACTCAAACATCCGCAGTGGGTAGCGGTGAGGAAGTATATCACAGCGAGCAGGAGCTTGATCAGTCTTTTAGGGTAGCGGCGCGTGGGTAGGGGTTTCTGCGAGCGCCGAGATTGGCTTGCAACGAGGAAGGAAGCAGCATGTTGTCTGGGCGGGTCGAGCGCAGTGGGCCATGGAGGCAACACAGTCAATTTGGTCGGAGAGCCTGAGAGATTTTAGTATCCACGAACCAACAAGGATGAGGTGCGATATCGTGCTCGTATGTGTTGCGAGTGCCGCGCATAGAGGCTCGGAGACGCCCGCACGTCCAAGGTTGAGAAGTTGATGTCGCATCGGCTACGCGCCCAGCCACGATGCACGTGATTGGGATGGTCCGTGACTTGGACAATACGTCCCGCCGCGGGATGGATTTACCAGACGTATTTGGTGTTGCTTCTGCCAGAAGACCACTAGATCAAGGCGCATACTACGGCTGATGAGCGAGGTCGTTATTCAATATTAACATAGGACTTTTCTTTATGTTTGAGCCACCTAGAGGGATACAAATTTTCCAAGCGGACCCGAATCCCGGCGAAAAGGCTTCATAAACAAAAGTGGAGCGAACACTGAAGCCCATGACGCAGGGCGACTTCTGCGAGAAGGTTCAGAAGTGGACAAATGAAATAACATCAGTTTCTCTCGGAAATTCACCAGGCGCGCGTTAATCAGTTAACTACAGAGAAGCGACCCCTTAATCCTGAGGTGGAGTGGAGTTGTGTCTATGCCAAGGAGCATGCGAAACCCTATGAAGCTCGCCATGCTCACCGCGAGAAATATGAAGTCATCTCCATGCAAAAATCCTGATGCAGCGACCTATAAGAACAAAGATGCATCTAATGACGCCGATGGGGAAGCTCGTGGACCTCAGTTGTGAGGGTCTCACGTATACTTCGGTGAGTAGTCAATATTATCAAAAGATATAGTCCACTCTAGATACAAGACGTAGCGCGAGGAAGCAAAAGAAAGGTAGCTTCCTCGCGTTCAGGGGAACCCAAATGCGCCATGTGGGTCCGTCTCCTGACTCTCCTCCGGTCAGCGTGTCCGCTTCGTGTATATCCCTGACATCAGTGCCCATTTTGGATCTTGGCCTGAAAAGGAAAATTGGCCTAGTATTGAGATAGACCATGATCAAGTATGGGGTGTTACGAAGAGTCAGTTCATGGAGACACAGTTACACCACTTGTGGTGCCATCACCTCCTACACAGCTGCGTGGAACGAACACGAAAAGGTGGTCCTTACAATATTGTTTGAGACCAGGCTAATCAAGCTGAATTATGAATAATGCCATTGGCTCGGGCTAAAGAGAAAGGCGATGTACATACATGAATAAATCTACTCTCGATTACTCTGCAAGTTCCCCATTAGCTTTTTTTGATATTACTACACACTACTGTAGTAGCCTGGACGTTTGGACGCTGACCATACATTTTCATTCGTGTCATTCTGGCCAGATGGCGTTGTGCTGAAACCGGAGTACCCTAAAATCGTTACAATCCAGGTCAAACTTCTGGAATGAATCGTTTTCGTGTGGCTTCTGGAGTCCCCTGCGATACTCCTCCCCTATTGCACAAGAGATTTAAAAAGTAATAAATGACACGATCTGCTCTTGCAACCACATTATCAAAGTCATCTCTTGAGTAACTCCCACATCTCCGAATTGAGTGCGATACCGAACTTAGATGTGACTGAGAAAAAAAAAGTCATTCCGTGATATGTTTTGCAGTGAATTGACAAAGAGACAAAAGTCCTCTTTGGCTTGCATGAATCTGAATGTCTTCCGTTCCGTTAGAACAAGTGCAATCTTTTCAGAATTCATGGTCGCTTAGCGCCCTTGTCTTTTGCTCCCTTGCTGATCAGGAAAGCCTCCGTAAGCGCATTCTGATCATTGTCTGGTCCAGCTTGTACCAGCCAGGTCAATGGCGTCGTGTACATGTCATCAAGCGAGTTGACTTTTGCGCCATTGAGCAACAGGGCCTTTGTGGCATTCAATGAAGCATATTCTGCAGCCCACGAGAGGGGAATTCGCTTGTTCCGGTCTCGCTCGTTCACTTCTGCCTTTTTGAGCAGCAAGTATCGCATAAGCTCGGCGCAATCACCCATGGCCGCTTAGTGCATAAGTGACCTGTTCGTAGGTCCTCGGACAGATGAGATATTCTTCGATCCCAGAGAGGCTCGGGCGTATTCGAGAAATATCAGGGCTTCGGAGTCGAGTTTGATTTCTTTAATTGCCATGAGACGAATGAACTCCTCGTCAATGGCTTGTTTGGGTTCTCGGGGTACTGCCATTGCGGTCATAAAGAAATTGCGTGCGGTTTCGCGGGTAGTGGATTTTCAAGGATGAGATGCTGGCCTAGGTAGGGCTTCGTGAAGACTGATTCGATGAGACTACAGGGTCTTTCATTTATCATGCGACGAAGGCTACTTATGGCAATTTATCATCTGAATCGTTTTTGAGCTCAACAAAAAGACAGGAAAATGCCACATTCTACGCATTAAATTATCACCAGAGGCTGGCTGGAACTACGAAATGAAGGCGAAAGTGGTTAAGGTCGGTCCTGGGAGCTGCTGTAGTTAAGTTAAAAGTGGAGGCTCTATTAGATAATCAGTTGGATATCAGACGATAATCGGACGACAATCGGACGGTATCTGTTGGATATCTGTTGAATATCGGCTGATATCCAACACTATCCGCTAATCACCAGGATCACCCAAAAAACACCAACTTCGCTCGATTGAGATTTCCAACACAATTTGCTCAACATTTTAGTATGTACATATATCAAAAAATGTAAATTCCTAATAAGCTTTAGCTCTAGCGATTCTTTTGAACCTATTTTGATTCTATTCAAGCCTGTATCCACTAAAAAAATAACGGCCAATGTTTGCGAACAGGCGTACTTACTTTACTCTGTGTCAATTATATATTTCGTTCTGAATATCATTAATGATTGATTAATTTTGAATTGCTACATTACCACTACGTACAGTTGATCAAAAAAAACATATACACAAAACTTTTGAGATCATTTAATTATGAATACAATCTCAATTTATAATTTTTCACACAAACTATCAAGCAAGATAACGAGTACGCTCGTTATAACCATACCATTCAGATTTCATGTATAGAATCCGGTTTTATCAGCAGCACAACTGTCACCTGATCGGCTACAATGGGTTAAATTAGCGAGGTTTATGCTTGTGCCGATAATCTGCGGATATATACGATCGATAGTCGATAATGCTTCATCATCGGCATCGGCAAATTGCCGATAGTCGATAACGACCTATTATCGGCAATCCGCAATTTGCGGATATCGATAATGAAACATTATCGGTATCGTACGATATGCCGCAGCCTAGTGCTACATTTGTTGAAGCAGCGATAAATTTCTTCAACTTAATTCACCTACGTCTGTTCAAGTTTCAACCTTGTCTCAACGACCACGACTCCAACACTTGAAAACGATGTGCAGCGGATCACCGGTTCATTGCCACGGCGTGCTCTGTTATCACGGTCATTTGCTTTCAGCATTGGCTGTAGATTTGAAAATGAGGCCGATGAGCGTGTCGTGTTTTGAGTAAACTTGCGTCAACGCGCCCTCACTTGTTGAGTACGGTCGCGCAGGGTCCCAGCCACAGCCCACTTAAAATATTTTCATTGCGTGCAGCCTTTTCACTTGGGCTGTAGAATTGTGGAAATCGAAATCTACGTCCTTGATTTGAAAACGTCATCTTTCGAACACGACGGGGCTATATGGCTAGAAATGGGACTCTACGCAACGATGTTCCAGAAATATATCTGATGCAAGTCATGGGTCGCCTCAGACCTCACAGACATCCTGGAGCAAAGAGACATGCTGGCGAGTCCAGACGTATTCCTTACCAAATTCTTATTTTGTCTTGGAATTTTTTCTATCTCTATGACTGAAATTCCGAATGATTTTTGAATGAGCGATGCTTTCCTGATAACGGCAGCGTTGTTTGTGTTGTAATTCAAAGGAAGATTAATTATCTTTTTATTTCAGAGGGAAACATGAGGCTATATATACAATGAGAAGATCAAGTTGGTTTGCAATCAACTTGGTTCTTGGTATAGATATCTCGGGATTAATTCCGATGGTTCGGCTTGGTTCCTGATCTGCACCAGCCTCATATCACAACAAAATTACACCATCTTTGGACGTAGAGGAGCAGGCTAAAAGCATAGCAATTGGTACCTTTCACAGCATATTAGAATTTCACAGCATATTAGAAGATAAAGAAGAATTAAAGAAGATGACATACAAATGAATACTGAGTTCACCATGTAGGTGATAGAATGCATAGGATGCCGCCATCAACAAGTTCGGCCGAAATATTTTAAACTCGCCTATCACGTGATAGAGTGTTCCAGGGACCAGTACGATTCTGTTTGGCAAGCAAAGGCAGGCCGCAACGGGTAGTAGAGTTGTTGAGAAATTGCTTCCAGAAGGATTCTTTGGGAGGAACTGGTGAAACTGGTTTCGATCCAATTCAGCTTTACCTATTATCAATCCTTCAATGCTAATGAAGAACATTTTCTGCAATGGAGTAATACTGACCTCACCAATCTGAACAGACCCCCGTTGCGCCAAGCCTTGCTGGGCTCCTGAGATGCCGATGAGCTGCAATATGTGTGGCAGCATGGCTGCTGAGACCACCGGAATGTTCAGTTCACGCTGAAGCAACGGACATTGTTTGCCGATCAGAAGCAATGCCGGGTGCGGGACATTATTCTCTCCTGGAATTCTCGTCGGGCCAACAAGCGGAAGGGCCCGAGAGCGTTCAAATGCTTACATCCGACCCACCCCTTGCAACGCGAGGTGAGCCTTTGCGAACGACTTGCAGATCTTTGACCAGAGTCTGAAATTACCATTGAGATGACCATTTCCTATGTCTTCTTTCTCTATATTCAACCTTAGGATTCGAGAACAGACGGTCGCCTATGAGCTACAATTACTCTCGCTCGTTCATCGATGACCCTTCGGGGTTTTCTGACTGTGGGTGGTCCGCGCCCCCCGACGTCGAATGTTTTCCTGTTTTGGGCAATGGTCAGCTTTCAATTTGACCTTCCACCAATGCGGCTTCATTCCCTGATGGTCCCCAGAGGAGCCGTTTGCTGAACGCCAAAGTTCCAATCCCGAGAATATCAAACCCCGGAATTACCAAGGCCCGGAATCGAGTAAGTCGAGCGTGTGAATCTTGTCGCGAGCAGAAAGCGAAATGTAATGGACACCAACCTGCTTGCGACCGCTGTGTGCAACCTGGCTCCAAGTGCAGCTATGGCGATCGGAAGAGAGAGAGAACAATCAAGTGCATTCCACACGGCAATCAATAGCTGTTCTGACAAGGCCTAGGCAATTGACTGATATGACCATCCGAGCCCAAACGTTTGAGCGTATTCTGCGTACACTTCAACCGCAGCTGGATTCAGCAGCTGCAGAACTCATCGAGCAAGCTCTAACAGGTGTAAGACGCGACCCAAACGTCGAGGGCGTAGCCCGTAATAACAGTATCCAGACCCCCAACGAGATTCCAAGGAACCCCCCAGCTCCCATATGGTTCGGTCTTCTCACTCCGTACTTTAGACTACACAGAGGAAGATCTGAATCAGAATTCAAGAGTGCAGTCGATGGGATTCATAGCCGAACCATCGGAAATGGCATGTTTGTACCGACTCAAAAGTCAGCTTGATCAGGGCATCTTAGAGTCCACTTGCGATCAGTCGATTTCTCAAATGACCTACTTTCTAGATGATGTTGATCTTCCGATTGACAAAAATGTCGACCTGTTCAAGTGGCCTTCTAAACGAGTAGCTGATCTTCTCGTGAATCATTATTTCGACTTCATACACCCTGTATTCCCCGCTGTGGGAATGCTAGCCTCTACTGGGCAATATCGGAAGTTCTGTTCAAATCTAAACACGCAACCAGGGAGCAGATGGTGGGCTTTGTTGAATATCATTTTTGCCATTGCCGCAAGACGCTTACTGCTTACGCATGATCAGCAACTAGTCGGGCATGGCAACTCAATATGAACAAGGAGATGTCATCCAGCCACTCTGATCTACAACAAATACAATTTGAAGGCTTGATGGCAATTTACGTGCTCTCGATTGGCCACATGAATCGGTGAATACTCTCATGCATCTCTACCGCCAGTGACACATCTAACGAATAGAGTGTATTCATTTTAGATCATGGCGAATCATCGGCGCTGCAATCAGATCGGGCATCGCAATCGGAATGAATCGTCGCGGCAACAACGACAGTATTACCATTTTGGCTGAAGAGACCAGGTCTCGGTTGTGGTGGGCTCTCGTTGTTCTTGAGATGGTTCTATGTGAAATGACTGGACGTCCGCCCTACACAGACATGAGCTTTTGTACAACACCGCTGCCTTCACCATATTCCGAGGTTGACTTTGACAATGAGCGAGTCAGGAAGCTTCTTATGGACAACACAATTCGGAACGCCGTCGCTACTTCTGCTTTGCCGAATAGAGCCAGTACGTCGTCATGCAGCATCATAGCGGACAGCACACATCCAGAAGCAAACAATGGAAGAAAGCTGGAAGCAAAAGAAATGACCAAGGCTCTGATACCCAACGATTCACTATGCCTGCCGTACATGGTCGAGTTGTCACTCCTAACGCGGGATGCTATCACCACATTATATCCTCCAACAGCTGCCCAGAAATCCGTTGACAGATGGCTCTCTCGTCTGCCAGCTGAATTACAATTCAAGGACCTGCGCCCGGGCCAACCTTTTCTACGTCAGCGAATCAGCCTCTCATTTCAATTCCATTCCACAAAGCTGGTTCTTTCGCAGTCATGTCTTCACCCAGTAGCTGACAGAGTGCTTGGGGTGGAACCCATCCTTGCGTTTTGCGGGAATATGGCCTCCATGTGCATCAAGGTGGCGAGTCTGACTCGGGATCTCCTTCCCGAAAAGCTTGACATGGTACAGTTGAACTACTTTCCCCCATGGTGGTTCGTCTTGCACTACTTGGTGCAATCCATCGTTGTGCTCCTGACTGCACTATTCACTCGGGCTCAAGCCGGTACTCCCGAGGCCGTGGCTATCCTTAGGAGTGTCGTGAAGGCTACGAGGTGGCTGGAGATGATGTCGAGTAGAGATCTCTCCTCAAAGCGAGCTTGGGTGGTCTGCATGGATTTTCTCTCTACTTATAGTGCGAAACTGGGGGTGAAGTCTAAGAAATAGTCGCTGGATTATGCACCCCATGAATTTCAGATTTGCAGTGATCCTTACTATTCCAATTTAGATTTAGCTTGAATCAAAATACCGAATGGTTTTGAAAGAAATCTTTCACGTGATGCAGAACACTGTAAGTTATCCGTAATACCGTCGCGGTATTTTAGGACCCACTCGTAGAATTCTAAGGGGTTCCGCTGAACCTTCGTAGGTCAAGAATGATCCTTTCCCATTAGAACTTTGTTCACCTCAAAACGAATTTCGTTTGTTGATGACCCTAACCGCACAGTATCAATAATATGGTGGACGCTATTGTCATCAGAGTCCCGAATAGCCCTCAACAAGTCGTTCAAGAAATTCTGGCAGTGGTCGAGTTCTTCTTCCAGCTTCCTTGCGTAGCCTTTACGTCGCTTATCGGAGCTCATATCGAATATGCAGATAGAGCCACGCTTCGTGCATTCCAAGCATGGATTTTCAGAACTGCACTAATTTTCAGAATTTCGAGACGTAAGCAACTAATGATGCAAATTGCGATATGACTTAGAACTCTTACCTTGGTCCGCCGGCGTTGACATTCTTTACAGGCTGCCGAGAGTCTTCGTATTGAGTGGTCTTGTACTAAGTCTTCTCTCGACTGGTCATCGGCAGAGGGTTTGGTGTTCGGCATATGGGGTTGGATAGGCCTGAACCATGAAGCAGAATTTTTATTTAAGTGTTTGGTATAGAAGTAGACGTAGCGTCAAGTCCTGGGTCGGCGTAATAGAGGTGACGATGGTATTTCATAACATAACGCAGATCACAAGCAGTGGAGGTCGGTGGGGGAAAAGAGGGGCCGTGCAAGTCTGTTGGGCTTTTTGCTGACTTAAGATTCTAGACCCCCGGAAGACCTTACAAGACTAATACAAGAGCTGTTTCCAAATTGTTGTCTACGACTGTATTGAAATACTGCCAAGAAAAGAGCTCAGGGACAGAGTAACCGCAATAGGTATAGCGTGTTTCATATGAGGGTTCGAGAAAGAATCTGTGTGTAAAAGTGGTGAAACTGATTTCGATCCATCCTGTATCGAAGGGATCGAAGGGAATTGCGATGCGATCCTGTATTGTCAACAAGATAACAAGGATTACCGAATAGCAGAACGGAGAGCGAAGGTAATTTCGGGGGGCCCTGTATCCAACCAGCGGTTTAACTTTAACGTTGTGTACCGAGCGGGAACCATCCCCAAAGCGATGTCGGACCCACCGACGGGAGGGCCCGAGCCCTTTCCCACAAACACCCAAGAAACGATCACCAGCACATCAGGGGAAGAACTGCAGGCTACGACAGCTGCTGACAGCTCCGGCTTGCTCTCTGAGAATCGGAAACGAACCCGGAGTGGCGATGTCTTCGCACCTGCGGACCCCGCTGCTCGAATCACTACCAAGGAGGTGTGGAAACTCATCGGCACGCTGAAAGACGTCATCCGCCGCCAAACCGCGGCCATCGT
>JAMAGW010000077.1:0-31792 GCA_023626355.1 Penicillium sp. S1602 | reverse complement strand
AGGCTGGTGCAGATCAGGAACCAAGCCGAACCATCGGAATTAGTTCCGAAGTATCTATACGAAGAAACAAGTTGATTGGAAATCAACTTGATATTCTCGTTGTATATATAAGCCTCAAAGTCCCCTCTGAAATAAAGATCAATTAATCTTCCTTTGAATAACAACAGTATCGCCCATGCGAGTCGTCGTCGAGCTTGGTCTTCGGTAAGCTCTGGTCTTTGAAGAACGAGCCATTTTCGCAGGTTTTTCTCTCGGAAAACCCTCCAGATCGTTTGCCGGGATACATCTTGGTCAAGACGTTGAATAAGATGGTCGTACTTAATACGTGGGTCCTCGGAGATCGCATTTAGAAGCGTGCTTCTATCTTCGTCCGATAGCTTTTTAGGGCAACCAGATCGAGGTAAAGTCTCTTGCGTGGGACCTCGAGCGTTAGCTCTAGCAATTGTGGTCTTAATCGTACCAATTGGGATATGAGAAAACCGCTCTTGGATCTCTCTATATGACCAACCAATTGCTTTAAGCTCGACGATTTTAACACGCTTATATGGCGCTAATTGACGACGTCTTGACGTCTGTGCAACGTTAGAAACGGTCGTTGGAGGATCATATTGTTGCATATGATCTGCCCTCCGTATTGGAGGCATATTGATATGATATATGGTAGAAATATTGATCAAAATAACAAAAGCGCGTCTCATATAGCGTGTTCTACTAGCGTGTTATTATTATTATTATTATTATTCATTCCTCAGATACTAGCGTGTTCTATAAGCGGTGTGCTATATATGGTAGGCGGTGGGAAAAGAGCGGTGAAGGGGGGGTTTCAAACACTTGCAACGCCACTGTATCTCACTCGAAATATTACGACATCATGACGATATGTCAAACTTAGGAAACGGTCAATTACCGCTATGACCGTTTGGGATAGGCTTGTTCATCGTTCACCCAATTTCCCCTAGTATTTGTATGGTATTCGGACTGAACTCGGATATGGTGTCGTAACACGCCAGAGCACGGACTATGTAGGTCCCGGAGATCGCTCAACCGATCTCAACACCTTCAATCAATCAATCCACTGATTCTATTGGACATGTTCAGTACTAGCCAGTACATTAATTCCTCATCCTGACACGATACTATCGATTTTAACTCCCCGTCAGTGGCCGTCACTCTGGTTGCGTCAAGGAGTTGCCCTCCCCGATATGTCCCATTCACATCCCCGGAATACCAGTGCAGCAACTGCACTGCAGTTGCACATTGTGAATATTCTTCAGTCACATCAAGTCAGTCCACGGATTCTGGTTCTTTGACTACATTTGATCAACTTTTTCCTAGCTGTACCTTTTTCACCTTCTTGGTAATTTTGAATAGGCGTTGTGATTCCCCAACAATCCCTTAGCGTCTCAACTTTGCTTTTTTCAAGAGCAGTCGCAACGCCTCTATGGAACTGCGCCACAGCCACACTATTTTCAATCATCATCATGCCAATGCGGGCCTCCGGGTGGGAGTCCCTACAGTCAAGCAGAAGATCGCAATTCAGAGCCCAGAGAAAGCTCAGATGCAATCACAGGACATGAGGCGGATTGGTCGAAGCACGATCATGGGTTAACGTGCCCCGTTTCGCCATCTTCGTCGCGCTAACGACTTTCCGTTACGTCTTCTACCCGAAAATCTTCCCAGTAATGATCATCCATCCCGCTACGTCGCTTTTTCTCGGTCCCTCCCCAATGACGTTCGCCACGATCATAAAGATGTTCCGCTTTGTCTGAGACCAATTATGGGGCACATGGTCATGCCTGGGCTTCGTGGATCGTGGATGCTTTTGTATCCGTCCTGACGTGTTTTGGGGTTTCTTTCATCATGCAAGTAAAAAATCATCAGTCACATTATGCTTAATGTTACAGCGCTCTCTAACAAAGAGCCCTCTAACAGAAGTTGCTGGTGCAGAATGACAAGGCCATATCGTATGGAGCTATAATCGATGAGCGTTGCTTGGTTACTTTCAATTGTGGCTTGTGTTGTTGCGGCTGCTTCAGAGTCTATAGTTACCGAAGTGCTCCTGCATCCTCAATAGGCCTTGGGAACGCTTGCTGCGAGCTATATCTTGTGGGGTGTTGGTGTACCGCTTGCATTGATGTTAATTACCATCTATCTTATGTGGCTGGTGCTACATAAACTGCCAGCAAAAGTGGTGGTAGTCAGCACATTTCTACCTCTTGGCCCTCTTGGCCAACGTGGTAATGGGTAAGTGGATCATCAACAACTCCAAGGCTAATAAGTCTCGTCGCACTGATAAGCCAATTATGAGATACACAGGGTCCAGAAGCTTGGAAGCGTATCTCAAACCGTTTTCCCACTCACAAAAACCCTACGGCCTGGGTCAGGGGATATGACATCTGATTTCGGATTTCTTATGGGCCTTACCCTCTGGGAGTTTGGATCGCTGTGGCCATTTTTTGCAATAGCCACCGTCTTGCGTCAAAAAAGTTCCCATTCAATCTAGGATGGTGGAAATTTACTTTTCCCCTCGGTGTCTTACTCTACACGCACTTGCCAGCTTGGTCGTGCAATATCATGTTTTCTGCAATCCTTAGGACAGTATGTTACCCTGAGTTGTATGTTGGTGGTAATGCTAACCGTTCAGATTCTCTCTTTAAGCGTCGTACTCTGGGTCATTGTCTCAGCTTTCGCAGTGAAGGGGATTTATAATCGAAGTCATATGGTGCGCCTTGCTTGGCAGATTTGAAAAACCAGAAGGAAAAGATTGAAGGACAACAAAATGATGCCAATGGTTGAAGGTAAAAGTTTGTTGAGTCTGAATAGGACTGAGAGGAACCCTTGTTCGAGTCAGTGAAAGAAAAGTCAGGCAGATCATCAGATACGGTAACTGGAGCGAAAACTGCGTCAGACGCGCGGATACTATCTTTGGTAAAATTGATTTTAACATATTAGTTCTCACCCCGCAAGCAAAAGTGCCCGTAAATCAAGGAAGTACTTGTATTGAGGATCCGATAATTATGCAATTTAGGAGTCGCAAAATCTGTACATAAGACCGGGACCACGAGTTCTCATGGACACTTGTCAATAGGTCTATTTAGCAAAAAGCCGAAAGTGACAATCGTCTTGCAAACAGCGCAGAGGATAGTCGCAAATGTGGTGTTAATAGCAGCCTGCGAAAATGCTCCGACGAAACAGCCCGCTACCAACATCAGAAGGAACATGACACGTCGATTGCGCGGGCGATTTTCGAGTTTCAGTAAACCTGGATCTGCCGCGACATCTACGAAGGCTGCGGTAGCCATCGCAGTAGTAATATCGGTGATTTTAAGCGACCGGCCAAGGGCGACTTGCGCCCCGGAGGAGAATGCCAAGAGGAAGATGCCAGCTAAGGCTGCCGAGCTGCCTTGCTGGATAGGAAGAGTATACTGTATCGCCGCGGCAGCATAGACCAGCGCCGTTTGGAATGCACTGCTCGCGATCAGCCAGAGTCGCTTTCGAACGCCGAAGAAATGCCCGATCTGGCCCACTGCCCAACCACCCGCAAGGAATGCGCCAAGACTCATACCCACGTGAGATAGGCTATAAGCGGCGCCTTCGAGTTTTGCGGCCCCGATGGCGATAAACAGTGTGTTTCCGGTTTGGTTTGATGCGAAACAACCGTAGTCGGTCCACGAGGCAGCATCTTGAATTCCCGTAGCAAATGACAGAAGAACTAGCTGGCTTTCTAGCCATAAATCCTCTCGAATATCTTCAGTCAGGTAGAGCCATAATTTGGGCTTCGGCTTGGAACTGGTCGCCACACAGGACGTGGGTAGATTGCAAGTGCGGCATTCTACAGGATACAGGACTCCATGAGTAATGTGTCTCGTTTAGGGGTAGCTGCGGTCTCTTACCTTGGTACTTCATCCCCCTTTACTTTGGTTCGGTTCGTGAATGCAAGGGAGAAAAAGAAGGTGGTTATGTTGATCACAACCCTATCTTGACATTCCTTTCAAACTGGAAATGCCACGGTTGGGCCGAAATTGAAAACCGACTCGATCTGCATCACTGTCCAAGTTCTGTGACTAGTATTTTTGGGGCGGCGGATTTTGGATCGCCGACTCAGCTCGGGGAATAAATTTTGACGTTGAATGAATCGAACCAATCATAGAATGATAGATAGGATGGCGGGGAGTCTGTACGGGCACTGAATATTGTAGACCTTTCCGAAATGGCCATAGTGATATTGCGCCATCCCCTTTAAATTGTCAATGCATGAATACTAGCGCAGAACACACTCCAGACCATTTGGAAGCTGAATAGATATCGAAGCCTAACAAATACGAAAACTATATGCAGGCCCGTATAACTTAATGATGTTAAGATGTGAAGTTGTGATTTATCGCATTCACCATGGGCTTTCCAGCATAGCGAGCAGACCGGGTGGCGGTGAGACAGGGAAATACCTAATCTCTGGTACGTGCAAAAATGAGGAGGTTTAAATTGAGGTTTTCGATTCTCCTTTCCATGTCTTTCCCCACAACTTTCACCAGGAACTAGCCAGCAAGCCAACCCTTCGTCGTCTCGCTTCTTGTCAGCAAGTGACACGAGTAGAATTCACTTTGGCTTTAAAGTGATACCAAAAACACAGAGCGAGCCACATGTGATCAGGAGAGGCCCCCAAATTGCTGGGACATAACGGCCCTGCAGCAAATTTCTTCGAACGGAGATGTAACGAGTGAAGGAGTAACCAAAAGACCAGATACTGATGGCCTGGCAAATGTGGCTGGCCACGAGGTTATTCACACTTCCTAGTTCAATCGAAGTTTCTTCCGCCACTGAATTTTGTGCTGTACTTAGGCGTTTCCCCACGAGGATATCTTGTAAGGATGGCTTAAAAGCCCCCGCTGCCTCACGACGTTTGCAGTTGAAAACGTTGTCAATGATATCGAGTCGAGCGAGAGCCAGTGACATGGCTGCAAACGCTAGTCCCATGCGAGTCCAAGAAAGAAAAGTCCGCTCATTGGCTTGGTGATCGCGTAATTGCGATTCAGTGTTGGGGACCGGCTTAGGCAATAACCGACGGAATAGCAAAAAATTCATTCTGTGCAAATCGTAATGGAGTGCAGCCTCGCCTGATCAGAAAGTAGAATCGCTGACTTGTTTAGGGATCGGCCCCGGGAAACATGAAAGCCCATAAAGAAAGCCTTCGGCGTTCCAAGCGCATAAACGCCGACCTAAATAGTGAACGCCGAGCAACAACATATTCACATATCCTTCTCGTCGCAACTATATCATCGCTTTGATTATTATGAACCCTTAAGGTAAGTTTCTACGTTAGTATTTAACGAAGGGGGTCAATCAACAAAGAAATTCCACGTTCAGGAATAAGGAATCACACACGCTTCTTGCTCAGGTTCCAGGTACTTAGCTGACGTCAGACTTAATAGTACCCGAGTACCCGAGACCCCGAAACAGTGATCCACTCCATTGTTTACAAACGTTTAAAGGAGAGGACAGCCATCAGGGGCTGGATGAAACCGTAAGTTCTTTATCCCTTGATGCTCCAGACATGATTAGCAGAATTCCTGTAGCGTCAGCCTACTTCCCAAAGCGGTCAGCGCTGGCTTATTCGCCCATTCGAGGTTACGCGAAAGCCTCACCTGTCAGCTCTATCAATCGACAACACCGAGTGGTCGTGGTTGGGGCTGGTTCGGCTGGCCTTGCTATCAGCCATCAACTCCTTCGATCCGGAAGATTCGCTTAAAATGATATCGCGATCATCGATCCGTCAACAGAGCATGACTACCAGCCCGGGTGGACCCTGGTCGGCGGAGGTCTGAAAAACAAGAGGGAGCTTCGTAAGCCACTGGACGGTTTACTCAACCCTGCAATCAAATTTTACAATAAAGGCGTCAGCGAATTTCCTCCGTCGGATAACTCAGTTACCTTTGGAGATGGCGGCAAAATCGACTATGAGCACTTGGTCGTCGTGCCCGGTATCAAAGTCAACTACGACAGCATTCAGGGCTTGCCCGAAGCTCTTGCCAACCCGGATTCCCTAGTATCAACTATCTACGGCTACGAGACTTGTGACAAAGTCTTCAAAACAGTCCAAAATTTCCGAAAGGGCAACGCCATTTTCACTCAGCCTACGGGCATTGTCAAATGTGCGGGAGCGCCGCAAAAGGCCATGTGGCTAGCTTTGGATTACTGGAAGCGAGCAGGTTTATACAACCCCTCAGACCCTTCCAGGTCGGCGATCAAGATGAGCTTTGCCACAGGCCTCCCAACAATGTTCGGTGTGCCTAAATACAGTGCCAAGTTAGAAGAGCTACGCCAAGAAAGAGGCGTCGAAGGGTTATTCCAGCATGATCTCATTGCGGTTCAGGGCAACACTGCGGTATTCTCCTGTCCCGATGGTAAGGAACAGAGGAAGCAGTTCGACTTTCTACATGTTGTGCCAAAAATGGGTCCTCACCTATTTGTCAAGAATAGCCCCTTGGCGAACGAGGCTGGGTTTGTGGATGTGGACGAGGGCACCACTCGTCACAAAAAGTATCACAATATCTGGTCTGCTGGTGATGCATCCAGTCTGCCAACATCCAAGACAGCCGCGGCAATCACCTCGCAAACGCCGACCCTCGTCGACAACCTCCTCCTGGCGTTGGAAAGGAAATCACCCCAGGCCACCTATGATGGCTATACATCTTGTCCGCTAATTACGGAGTATGGCAAGGTTCTCCTTGCCGAGTTCAAGTACGGTGGAGTGCCAAAGGAGACGTTCAGCTTTCTTGGAATCGACCAAGCAGTACCCCGACGCGCGTTTTACCACCTGAAAAGAGATTTCTTTCCATGGGTCTACTACCAAGCCATGGTGAAAGGCACTTGGGGCGGACCGAAAGGATGGATTCGCAAGCGTTGATGGCGCTGCATTCGGCTTTCCATGGATGCTTTGTAAGATGACTAGTAAAGTTACAGCAAATTCATCCCATTTAAAAACAATCACGCTTGATTGCTGTGCTTTTTCGTCATTCTGCTCTGCTTTGTAGAACTAAATACAGGGACGGCTTCATATTTCCGCCATCCTCAAGACATTTGATGGCCGGGGGGGACCCAGGCCCATCGAAGTCATGCCTTCCGAGGTCGTTCTTCAAGCTCATCTTGCACTGTCCCAGCTTGGACAACTACACGCTGATGCTTCATGTAACCGTGGCTGCGGATGTTCTGAAAGCTCCATCGAAATATTCTCGTTCTACCTCAGGCCATATTCTGAGTTGTTCAAGATGTGCCCGCTTGAGATACTCTATGTCGAATGGCATGGATGATATGAAAGATGTCAAGACCTCAAGGAAGCTATCCTCCCGACGGCCCTCCGCTTATCAGTGATTGGATCGGTTCGTTCTCCAGCGCGTCTTTATCTCAACAGGAAAAGAGCCGAGCCAAAACTGCAAGTCCACTCAGGTGCGAATCTGGGCTCCAGGCTGCATCTAGGATGTAATGTGCAAAATTTCACCCATAGACAAAGCATATAGAATTTTGGGACTAGCGATACCTTTTTCCTTGCATCTATGTGATTTTGACACCGTGTTGGAAACGAATTATCCCCTTATTGAGTATCTCCTTGTTGAGAACTTTGGTTTTCATTCTCTTTTTCTTCACGCAAATACACTGCTCATCAAAGCCGCCTGAAACCTACTAGAACTAGTGAATTTACGCACAGCAGTTTCTGGCAAACCAAGTAAAGAAAAGAGTTTACGTGCCCGAGAACACTCAAAGTCATTCAAATCCATATGATCAGGTCTGAAATTTACGTCACCCATTTGGTGTGGAGGATGGTATGTGCCTTATCTATGTCGTTCGTATCTCTACTGACCGAGGCAGCATCATGCTATGTGGCATGGGTACGACATCACCGGCTCTGTATACGTTCATCGTGCTTTAAAGGTCTAACGAACAATAGCTTCTCTTCGTGGGCCATTCTATTTGCACCCTATTTAGTGCGGGACCCATCTCAATCTAGCTGGCGCAATAAGCATTGCTAACAGATGTCATCCAGACACATATTCCGGAGGGATCATCTCTTCTAATTCCTCCAAAATATGGAATTATGAAATCAAATACAAAGTTTCTCCCCAGCGAAAGCCTCCAAGCAACCCAATCTGACAAATTAGACATTCTATACAGCCACAATGTTCTACGTCCCCATGGTCCTTCTCATCAAAACCTCCTTAATATACACCATGATCCGGCTGTGGAGCCCCTACCGCGGAAAGGTCATTGCTCTCTACACCTTCCTGGTTTTCATCATCTGCTACTACACCGTCATCCTGTTCGTCAAAGTCTTCAACTGTAGCCCAATCTGCTTATACTGGGAGATCAACCGCGACGACGGTACGTGCCTGAACCGACTCGCCATCATTATCGCCGACTCCGTCGTCAGTGCCATCACCGATCTAGCCATTCTCGTCTTTCCAATCGCTCTGACCTGGTCCTTGCATATGCCTGTTTCTAAGAAGCTGCATGTTATCGCCATCCTGGGAGCGGGCAGTATCGCCATCGCATTCAGTATTTACCGACTGGTGCTCGTCATCAGTGAAAAGAATACTTCCCGTCAAGTTGAGCTATTCATGAAAGTTCTGCTGTTCGAGTGAGTCTCTTTTGGCCTCGTGCTTTATGGCTCATGTCTAATTGATGCAGTAACGCGGAGGGAGGGTTAGGGCTTATTTGCACGTGCATCCCGGCCATCAATAAGCTCTTTGGTGAAATCGGGCCAAGGTGGAAGTGGAGAGGTTGGGAGAAGCATTGTGGGAATGAGGTCTTTGCGAATCCTAACCTTGGTCGAAGTCGCTATGATGAGGACGTCCATGTGTTGCTGGAGAGCTTGCCAAGTTTGTCTGGTCGGACGTCTTGATTTTCAGTTTACCGCTTTGCCACTGGCAAGGTTCATGCCAACTCTAAGGACAATTGGGGATACATCAACTACGCGGCATTTAATGATACAGCCTGTGGGTGTGTCCCTGACCAGGCATGTTACCAACGCGCCCACACTGTGTTGATTCTAGGCCACGGGACAAGAAAACAGCTGGGGCTCCCCTGGCTTCATCGTGCTATCCGACGACTCTGCCTGCGACGCATCTGAATTCTACACTCGTGCCGATTTGCCTGCCAGAGACATGCTGGCACCATACTGCCCACCTACCGACAACCAACCGCGCCGATATGCCTGCGAGAAAAACGCGCTGGCACCGTACTGCCCGAACACAACAAACATGTTAGCACCATCCTGCATATCTGCCGACAACCAGTTGCGCACCTTATGCTTGCGACCATCGACAACAGATCGTGTCGCTATGCCTACGATGGATGAGGATCGGTAGCGGCTGTGCTGTGGTACGCACACCGAGTAGGCTACAAGGCGAGGAATTCTGCTGAGGGCTTGCCCCAAAACTGGAAGCCGCTGGTTGGATTCCCGCCGCCGACCCAAAATACCCAAAATCTACCCCAAAACGCTTCGATTTTACTAGCTCCGTCTAGTGTAGTCCTCAGACTCCTAGCACACCTAGTTCCCCTGGACAACCAGCTTGAACTGGCAAAGAATGTTACGAATTCGAGAAGGGTAAGGAAAACTGCAGGCCCCTCTGGCCACAGTATGGCGCTAGAGGAATACCCTGCGCAGATAGGCGGAATGGGGCGAGGAAAAGGAACTGAACGATCAAAGATGTACCTAGAAACCGAGTAAGAGCTTTTGCTCATGACCGAACTGTTTTTCATAGCCCAAGGGGCTCGGCAGGGACAATAAACTTGATTACTGTCTATCTAAAGGCAGCTCGTCTGGGACGATCGCCCCTGTGCGGAAGTCCCCCTTGCCGTTGGAGACACACGAACGACTAAGACAGTCAAGGCTCAAGATAGCTCAGTCCGGCAGGACGAGGTTGGACGCCATCCGTCGGCCGGGTCCGATCAATTTGTGGAGAAGTTTAGTTGGCTTCCGCATTCCGAGAACCGGCTAGTGGCGAAACCACGTTTTAGTCTCCAGCTAGGCCCGCCTGACTCGGAGTCTGTCTGCCAGCAGGCCCTTGGAAAAGTTTGGCAACCTCAAATAAGGGTGCCACAAATAGGCCTTGACATTTCCCATTTCCCATTAGTCCCATGGGACTCGCCAAACGCGGGTTTGGGGCGGGTTTTGGGCACCAAGCACCCGCCACTCAGCCGACCCACCCAAAAAGGCGGTGGACTGCCAAGTCCACCGCCTGCTGCTTTAATGCGGACACAGTTTTTTTTTGAGGAATCTTACCTCTTACCTCAGCATGCTCAGACCACGGCGAAATGTTTTTCCCAAGAGCGAGATTATCTAATATTATAAACAGAGCTAAACTACATTTGGAATCACTCATTGCTCGTGGTCTGAGGAGTTTTGACCGAAACTTGGCGTTTCAATAGACCGTAAACAACGAAATGAGCTTCTCGCTTTAAACCATAAGATCTCGACCACCACGTCAGATTTCGGTCCAAAACTTTCTCTAGAGCCTCTTCTTTATCTTGTCCATTGTCCATTACAATATCAGCTATGCCTGAGTCAAATTCGTCGAGATCGAAGCGCCCGCGATCGAA
Organism: Penicillium sp. S1602; assembly: GCA_023626355.1. Taxonomy (NCBI): domain Eukaryota; kingdom Fungi; phylum Ascomycota; class Eurotiomycetes; order Eurotiales; family Aspergillaceae; genus Penicillium; species Penicillium sp. S1602. The sequence goes on along the minus strand of JAMAGW010000077.1, from coordinate 21,199 downwards.
CCAAGTTTGCGATGAAGACACAACGGAGGACCTTCCAAACCGCATCAACCCAGTCCATGAGAAGGTCTCTCATGTCGCTGGATTGCTCCAAGGATGGGGTTGGAGCTTTGCTCAGCTCGTCAAATATTGGATCAATCACAATAATGGCGCCAGAGGACGGCGAAGCGCACATAAGAGAGTGGATATTCTACGAATGTTGTTTACGGACGACTCCGAAGCCACATTCAAAGATATACGAGATGATCCTGTCGTGATCGACGTTATGGACGTGGCGACAACATGTTTAGTCCAGGGAATACGTGCAGAATTTGGTGAGCTACGGCAGCAGTCCATTTTCGGGCAGTGGAATGCAGATGAGGACTTCAAAGAGATAGATATGACAATGGCCGGAAAGGAGCTGTCTGAAAAAGCGCCGCTTTTCATAAACCTGATGACCGAGCTAGCACTCAACACCAGAAGCGGAGGCACTCAAGGCTACTCGCGCAAGGAAGAGGAAGGCTATCTGGCGATGCTGGCGTCGATCCTGCTGCTGAAATCGTCCAGGAACACCGCAAACCGGTTTGCACGTATGCTGGGCCTATATCTCCAAGGAACAGGCATTAAGCGACGCGCCGTAGAGGTGCTTGACGGCCTGGGAGTCATTGAATGCTACCGGACATTAGATGACTCGAAGAAGGCGATATCTACTAATTTGGAGGTATTTATATGATATCTACATGCTTGACGTCTTCTGTTGCCTTATACAGTGTGGTTTCAGTAGAATATCATTCGAGATATGGCACGGCACGATGATATCACCATTTTCTATGATAATTTTGACTATAGGCAGAAAGTTCGCCACCAAATTCTTGGTGATCACGGCGTGATGTACAACTACACTACAGCTAAGCTCGTACGTGGTGGGATTCGAATTCCAGAAGGCGGTTTGCTCCAGAGCATGCTAAACCCCGAGTACCCCATCAGATGCAATGAAGATATCTTGTGGTCTTCTGATATTGACAGCAGCGGTTTCTGGAAGGACATTCAGAAATGCCTCATTCTCACTGCCATAAACGGCGTCTACCCCACTGCTGTCACGAAGATCTACGATGGCGCGGAAAACCAACGTCCATCGATGCCGCAGCTTGACATCCTCGCATGCTCTCGAACCGAGCATGTCACGATGGGTGCTATATTGGAAGATGAAGCCACAGTGACTGGGAACTATCGGGTGCTAGAGAACCTCATCCTGAAGCAGCTAGGTTTTGATGAACAGTTCGCCTTTCAAGAGCGACTACATCTCGTATACGGTGACCAGAAAACATGTAGTCTTATACGGCTATGCCAAAGACAGAGGTTCGAGAGTTCAGAGACATATCACCGGCTCCAATGGCTTCTACCAGTCGCCGGCTTCTGGCACCTTCGTCTTAACTATCTGAAAGTGGTCATGAGAACATTTTACGGTGGCAAGAAGTACTCTGATCAATATTCGACGCTTTATACCCAGATGAACCATCTAAATAGACGCAATATTCCAAAGGAATCGGCACCATTCCATCATATGGAGGAGCTCGTTCTTCACAGCTTCAATGCACGGATTTTGGCCATGCTTTACGTGAAGATAGGGAACGAGTGTGACGTCAAGAGCAGCGATAAAGTCCAAGCGTATCTGTCTAACCTAGATGTTGAGGGATTCCACAATGTTATCGATTCCATCCACGCCGAGCTCTTCGCCCGAGATGTTCGATATAAATGCACTAAACTATGTCGCGAGACTCCCAAAGACAGCGTGCCCGCAATAGACATGGAGGCAGTCAACAGTATTCGCTACATGCAGGTGGTGGAGGTCTATATCGTTCTGAAATATGCCATTAAGCACGGGGACCTTGGACTCTTGCGGATATCCATTGCAAGATGCCTTGTCACGTTCCACGGGACATCATCGAGGAATTACGCCCTAGAAATGCTACATCTCTACCGCGTTGTAGCCACTGCAGCTGCAGCTCCAGAACTCCGTCGTGCGGTGCTTGGATGTGGTCTTGTCAATCCCCGTGGTCGACCTGACAGTTTCTTCGAAGCAGATCGTCTTGTAGAGCTTCTGAATTTGCAGTTGAAGGAGCTCATGCGAATTCGTGGGAACTCTACATTTGATGTCAACTATCTCTTCAGGTGGTGTTTATCAACTGTCAACTATTATCTCCCTGTCCGGGCCGCGTTCGAGCTGGCTTTTGGTGAACGGACTAATTCAGAGCATACAATAAAGTCACCCGCGGCTGACATCCACTCGCTAGGAGAGTTACTCTCTCAGGACGCACTCCGACAACGAAAACATCGATACGTCCAGTTCTTGGCTCCTGATATCATCTACCTTGGTCATATGCGCCTCGCCGCAGGATCACCCACGGATAAATTCAACGATGAGCTGAAATCAAGGGGCAGTACTGCGCTGGATCTTGAGGGTGAGGAGGGCGAAGAAGAAGATGACATTGACTTGGAAACGGATTATCTGGTTAGTCCTGCAGTGAATCAACCCCCAAAATAGGGAGATTGACGATACTTAGACGACAGAGGAGCTACGTGAATTCAGCGGCTGATTTCAAAACAAATGACGAGAGCTTTGGTTTCGAAATAGTCATTTCACTCGTTTTCTTATTGGTGTCACGTTCACATCAAGCTCCGCCAATGCCGTTCTCTTCTCTGGCCTCCTGAAGGGCGCCACTGGCGTTTCGGGTGTTCTTTCGACAGTAGGCTGCGAGCGCAGCGTCGGGTGAGACATTTGAACTTTCTCTTCTATAATGAAGTTAACTAATCTCTCCGAATCTTCACCCAGCTTTGCAAACCCTGTTGCTGTCTCTAGAAACTTGCGGATTGCATGCCGTCCAAGAGGGAACGAAGATCGAGCAATTTCGGTGATGTGCCTGCTCGAAAGGAGATACTCCGGAGCTGGAGGGTAATCATACTGCTGGATGTGGATATCGATCCATGACTGAAGCCATTTTCTGAGTTTGGTCTCAAATTCTGGCTTATGATCATCAGGCTGCACTGCAGAGCCTTCTCCGACATTAAGTTCGACGTCTGTCATGTCAAGGACCGGATTGCAGTTGGAACAACACCATTCCTTTGGATAGTCAGGCGGCAGCTCTGGTTCTCTAAACCATCGCAGAAATACTCGTCGGAGGCAGACATCGACGTTCATGAAATCCTAGATAGGCCGCGGAAGCTCGGCACGTTTTTCAGTGTTGGTTTTATGCGGATTCTTCATTTTGCACGCTCTTCTCGACACCAGCGTATCCATGTTAATGTTCCGGGGAGGGGAACTTGGCAGGGGTGCATCTGATGGTAAGCTGCTGGATGAGAGGAAGATATTGCTACCAAAGGCGTTCTCAGAGATCATTGATGAGGCATCTTGATCACGCTCTTGATGACTCTCCATTGATATCGCAGGATGTCGTATTCTAACATCACAGTCGCCGACTGCCCAGTCATCACCTATCAATATCGCCATGCCTTTGCGCTCTGGTGTTCTCGCCGCTCTCCCGAACATCTGCAGGAAAAGACTGGGCTCGTTCTCTCGAGGGAAGCCGTAAACGACGATGATATCGATGTCGGGAATATTTTTGCCATGGGCTAGCGCGTCAGTGGCAATCAGAATGCGAAGTTCTGTATTAGGCTTTGCGAATCGATCCAGGACCTTTCTCTTATCGACTTCGATCATGGTCGAGTAGTATGGTCTCACAGTCTCTCCACTGCGAGTCTCTGAATAACCTAACCGTTGCAGCCACTTTCGGATATCTTCTGCCATTTTACAACAGCCAATCCTCGAGTTTGTGAAAATCAGCGTCTTCGGTATACACTGCGGGGAAGGAATGAGATCTGCAGGTGATGGAAGGGGATCGGAGCTTGGGATTCTTTCTGTCTCTCTTCGAAGAGCCTAGCTGGGAGCTTTGCGGGGTTTGACTGAATTGACTGAAGCTACCCGGCGTGAGTGAGTCCGTCCACCGGACAGACGAGCTTCGATACGGAGTGCGGAAAACCGACGATTGGCTCCTGTATGATAACTGGCCCCCTGGAGGTCCAAGCTGGAAGTCGGAATCGTTCAATTGGTGAAACCCAGGTTGGGATGTCAGCCGAGAGCCATCACGCCGCCTAGCCGCATCTGCCACAACGAAATGGAGACGCTTGTAGGAAGTCTTGTCCAACCTCTTCACTACTGCACGCACGACAGCGACGTCCGGCCGATCTATTGGAAAACGCTCGATTTCCGTTGTTTCCTTGAAAGCTGCAAAGTCGCATACTTTTCGGAATGTCGGGTCATCGAGGGTGGCAGTACAGCCAAACCAAGGCTTACTTCCAAGCGCGTAGCGCATTCCCTGCAAGAGAGCGTATGATTTGCGGAATTCTCTACCCCAGGTAGACACCAGATGAAGCTCGTCGACGACGATCCATTTCACGGAGCCTCGGAACGTTGGATCGCGTAATAGAGGGCGGAATCGTCGGCCGGTGAACAGCTCCGGTGAAGATAAGATGTGGGTATATCTCCCGTGCTGGATGTCTTTTAATAGATTCGGCGAGTTGACATTCCCTCCGTGCACAAATATAGGGTTTGCAAGGCGGCCTAGAGACCGAATCTTCTCTTCTTGTTCGAATCCCAATGCCAGAAGCGGCAGAACAATAAGAGCGATTGAATGAGGTACAAGGCAGGGAAGCAACTGCATGATCAAGCTCTTCCCGAACGATGTTTTGGCGACTAGTATCAGATCTCGCTCCTCCTGCAGCATCCACGATATGCAATCAATCTGTCCTGGATGGGCTTCGAAACAGTAGAGGAGTTTGACAGCTTGCATTATAAGGCTTCGCCGCTCAACCTCATCACCTTCAGCTGCCAATCTCCTCTGGATTTCGTGAAGCAGCCGTTCGTTCCCGGTTCGCGGATCGATCGCGGTATCGTGCGACCGGTGGCGAGGGTATTTGCCTCGCAAAGTCTTCTTGGAAAGAGGCATAATGGTTACAACTGGACTGATCTAAAAAAAGGAAAATCATGAGTTCAGGTCTCAACACACGTACCTTCTACCACTGTCGCGGATTCCCTTCATGAATCCACAGTTACTCACCAGCACTTCAAAGCATAAGATCTCGCGTTTTAGGACACACTGTAGCGTCAAAATGATATTCAACATATATTTGGATTCCAAATTATAGATGATTAAAGTCTAGAGATAGTCAGCCCAGTAGTTGTTGAGATATTGCCGGCAGAATTCAGCGCATCGAATGCTGTTGTCATAGGCGTGTGTTAGGCGGTGACCCGGGGCGGTGACCCAGGGAGCTTGTGGCGCTAAACCTCTTTCGAACCGGAATAAGACGACTCGTCAAGGAGGTCGGTAGGCGATCCCCCCGGAAATAAAGACCAGTCTGGGTAGCAAAGGGGTTTAGCGCAATAACCCATCATAACCCGACCAAACATCTCATACATACCTTTCATTTTGGCCCTGCCTCTAAATCTCTCTCACATCATCATATATCGCATCGCATCGCTTCGCTTCGCCCCCCTCCCCTCCTCTTTTCTCTGTACAACATCTAAAATAACTAACCAAATCCAAGAAAAACCAGCTCGGGAAAAAGGGAAAGAAGGGAATGAGGAGAAAATGGCTCCTTCGGAAATTGGGCCAGCCGTTCGGGTCAATGATGCTGAGATCGATGTCGCCGTGGATATCGACTTTCAGAAGGTTGAGGAGGATTCGGTCGTGCAAGTGAAGCCGGGATCAGACGAGGCCGAGATGGACGATGCCGCGCACAAGGTGGTGGCCCAACGGAGGGCAATACGGCCCCGGGCAACTTCGAAGGGGTATAGGAAAGGGCTTGTCTGCTGGGCCGCCTTTTGCGCGAGGCGACAGTTTACCGACACGGATCTCGTTCATGAGAAGAAAGTCCTTCTTTTCCTCAAGGAAGATGTGTTGACGATGCGAATACCAAGGAAGGGCGCCAAGAGGATGGACAGGATGCGCGTCTTTCCTTTCGGCCAAGAGACCCTTGTTTTCCCTCCACCATCAACATTTCCCTTGGCGCCGCCAATGCTGCCCTTGACGCCCGAATCAATTGACGGTGGTTATATTTCTCCCCTTGTTGATCTCTGGACAGAGCAGAGCAGCCTGGGGCTGAACCCTTACCCACATCCGCGGGGCGCCCTCCTCCGAGGCCTGATGAAGTCTTTGAAGAAGGAGAAGGTCAAGCGAGCACGTGAGACGTTCGAAGATCGTGCCCTTGGCAAGCTAAATGACGGCTACACTGTAGAGGAGAACCGGGGTCGTGGACCCCGTGTGTGATTCTGATGATAACGGATGGAAAACCCCTGGAAGCCGGGCGCACCGATTACACTGGTGTTCTGCGTCACAGGGATCCTGTCCTCTGCCCGCTCGCGTCGCTCGCTCTCTACCTCCTTTGGCGCTTTGACGTGGCGGGTGAGCCGCCGCCGGACTTCCACTCCCGGAAATCCTGGTATCACAGGCGGCTGATCCCCGGAAAACAGCAGGAGCAAAACTCCCTCAGCTACGAAACGCAGGCATTGTGGGTTCGACGAGCCTTTGCGGAGGCCGGAATCCACTCGTCCAAGGTCACGCACACCATGCGGGGTGCCTCGGCCCGGATCGCAGACGCGCAAGGCATTCCAGAGGATCAGATTCGACGTGCAGGCCACTGGGAAAGAGGCTCCATGTCGACGGCCTATTTAGCGCGGCTGCCACGCGAGTTCATGCGTGTCGCTGCCGGCTTCTCCCGTACCGCGGGCAACTATCATCTCCATCGGGCCGCCGTTCTGCCACCTGCTGCATTGCAGCGACGAATCTGGCCCTGGGTTGACGGTTGGCTGACGCGCTACGATGCCAGCATCGTGTCCAGCCGCTCCTTTGCCGATGGCGGTCTTGATGATTGTGACATAGCAGGGAAGCAGTTTCTTGACCTCCTCGGCTGGCTTCGGACCACTATGCTGCAAGATGCTGCGGTCTTACAACAGCAATTTCCTCTGTTCCCGCTCTGGCAACACCCGATCTTCTGTGGCCCTGACTGGCGTCGTTTGGCTGATGCCGTCCTGGCGGCGCACAATACGACAGAGGAACCTATGGACTTGCGCGTCCGCAGAGTTCTGCCTGACCTGGAGGAGAGCCTGCGCTCGACCCGAGAGGCAGTACTCGCCCGAGTGGACTTTCATTCGGCCAACATCGACCTCACTCTGCGAGAAGAATTTACCCGCATGAACGAAGGCCTGCGCAGCTTGCGCGCGAGCTTTCCTGAGCAGCTTGTCACTGTTCCTAGGCATCTCGTCAGCTCCGATGCCTTGACGGCCTATCTCACTGACCATTCTACCGCTGCTCTTCTCTCGCCCGCGGCCCAGTCACGCCCAACAGCAGCGGCAGCCCCTTCGTCCGCGCATTCTTCTTCATTGGCCTCGCCCGGTGCCGACGCCATGATCTCGCTCATCCCTCTGACTCCAGGTGGTTGGCCCGTGCAACCATACGACCCGAACGTGGCTACCGTAGAGGACGCGTGGAGGGAGTGGCATGTGGGGCTGGGGGCGGGTGCCGCTAAGCGCGACTCGATTTTGCTTCTTGAGGCGAAATTTGGGTGTAGCTGGCGCTATGAGCAGCGAATCAGGCAGTGGCACTCTCGAAGAAAGAAGGTGATTCGCATGATCGAGCAACGCGTGGAGCAGGGGCATGCGCTACCGGATGTATTTGCGCAACTGAATGCTACTGGTAAGTCGCTTGATCGTCTTCGCAAGGATGTGGAGAAGGGGGTTGATCTCTTCCAGAATGAATGGGTAGGTAAGGCTTAGTCTCCGGTTTAGACACTATACCTACGTACGTAGATTGCTCGCTCGCATACTGGCCTTGATTACCTTTTTTTCTCTTTCTTCCGCACCCCGTCTTGTGTAATAGCAATATAGTGATCTAGCTGTAATGGAATTTTTCGTATCATTTTTATTATTATATCTGTGAGAGGAAGGATGTGGTCTCAAGCTCAACTACTAGATCAAAAAGCTTCTGACGAGAGACGAACTTGCGACTTGCAAGCCCCATATTGGCCAGATAATAAAGTCCTTTAGAGTGATCAATTCCAAAAAAATTTTCCCCGAAAGCGAGTGCTTCGCACTCGCGTCCCATCTGGCCCCCTTCCAAAAAGAAGGGGGCGGGCTGACTAACGATAACCCTGCGGTTAGCGGGTTATAACGCCGCAAATTGCACCCCCCGACTATTGCCTGAAGTCTTTGGAACTCACTAATTCTGGCCAAAATTCCTCAGACGTCGCAATTTGGCTGAACCTAACTTGGTTAGGTGGTCATGTGATGACCCAGCCAATCAGAGCGAGGTCTGAGCATGCTGAGGTAAAATGTGACAAAAGTGAGCAATTTATATGGAAAAGGCGGTAAAAGTGGGTCCATCCAAGTAAATAGGGTGCCAAACCCGAAATTGTGCCATATATGCGTGTGAAAAGCTGGAAGTTGACTGTATACTATTCTTTCCTCTTAACTGCGTGAGGTCACCAATAAAACAGACAAAACGGAACTTTTTCTGGCCTTTAACGCAATACAAAATTAATATACTGTTCCTGGAGACACGAAAGGACCGCCCTAATCATAAGTTCAACGGAGGGTTGGGGAGGTTTTAATGGGAGGCCGCAGAAAATGGTGGGAAGATGCAGGTTGAACCGGCATTCTCTGTTTAGAAAAGAAGGTTTGAGACTATGGCTGGCTCAATCGAATACCGAGGGTTCAGGACCCCATTGTCCGCCGAAATGACTTCCAGGTGCGACTGACATTTTACAATTCGGTACAGTCTTGCTGAAGCGATTGAAGGGGCCTCTTGGGATGATACTTCCAAGCATCCCCATGCGCAGCTGATACTTTACTCTTCTTCCACCTAGATATTGCAAACACCATTATCCTCGACTGGGAACTAAGAGTGGAAAGGGAGGGTGGGGGGAGAAAGCGAAGGGACACGAAGGAAAGATATTCTGGTAGTTAACCACCATTGTTTTTCGGCAACGCTTAAGGGAAGAGATGTCTTTGAACAGTCAGGCCAATGTGAGATACGCAGAACAAGACTAACTTCCTCCATTGTGGGGCTAAAGTGTGGAAATCGTCAGAATTAGACATGAGGCATGCACGATACTTTGAGGACACAAGCCCACATAGCGTAACATAGGCGAAAGGTGAAATGAGTGGACCTCCGCCCAGTCAATATTGTCATATTTGGCATCCCTCAATGTCCTCGCTAATCTGTGTTTTCTTTTTTGATAGCTGTTTCGCGGGGCTCTCCTTAGAGTCGGACTTAAGAGTCAAAGAGGGGTTTCCGAGCCCACACTCGTTTCCTATGACATTGTCAGCATGTCGCCCTAATGTTCATAAAAAAATGCAATAAAGACGAAAACTTGCGCTTTATGGTAGACATGGTGGCGAGGATTAGCTAACTCATTCTTAACTTTCGCAACATAGACCATAACCTCTTCCTTCGACCATGGCTTCGGTTCTCCATATTTCGTAAGAAGATGCATAGCATATCCCTCCATGCCTGCTGCCCATTGCGCAAAGTTTACAGTTCCAACCTCCTTGAGCTGCTTGTCTCGCGCCCAAGGACCAAGTGGCCACTTGCATTCATCGACATGAATGTCTGTAAACCCGGCTTTTTCCATCAGCTCTGTGCATCGGTAGTATAGATCCATGGGTCGGCCAGACTTCGCGGCAGCTCTGATACAAGTCTGGCCCAGATTGGCTGCAAGACTCTCCGGGGGAAGACTTCCATCGTCAGACAGAAAATCAGGAGACATTTCGAGTTGTTCTATCCAGCCGCCCGGACGGATGCTTCTGCAAAAATTTAGTTTACTCTGTCTGCTTCCTTCAGTTTTCTTACCGCATGAACATACTCATAGCACTGCCGATATAACCGCGATTGCTCATCGTGAGTAAAAGCAGCATCAAGAATCCGCATATGAATTAAGTCAAACGACTGCTGCCAGGTCCACTCTTGTAACACGTCATCAATTTCAAGAATGCAGTTCGGAGGGACCCAAGAGACGGGGGGTGGGAAAAGATCAACGCCGCGGACGGTTGCTGCAGTTATTAGCTTGAACTCGTTCAATGGAATGCCACTAATCTATAGTGCGAGTGTGGGATTTTTACCACTCGGAAACATGTCGGCAACATCACTAAACGAATATTAGTTAGTCTTCCTGTCGAGGAGAAGCCCTCACTTACATTGCCCACGAACCCTTTCCAGTTCCAATGTCGAGAATATGCTTAGAGGTGTCAGTATCATTCAGTATCTTGTCGGTGAACGTACATGTGGGTTAGGGCCGATCGGGGCCCTGAATAATGGATTCGGCCGGTCAGACTCCATAAGTACAGCGGTGATGTGACTTTCACGAGTGTTAATAAAATCATCCAACCCGTGCGAAATAAAGAGCTCCAAATATACCCCGCTTCGTAGGCCTCAAATTGCTTCTCATCCGAAGGAACACTGCATCGATGTGAGTTACATACTATTGCGGACTTTAGGTGGCGACGAACAAAGAATCGGTATTTTTCAGTGACTGATATCTGAGAAAGCTATCAGTCCTGCTCGAGAATTGTTGGTCACCTGAGTAATCACCGTCTTCCATTTTCTAAGAAACCCTTATACAGGGCCGATGCAATGGACGTTGTCTCTCTATTCGCCGCGAATAATATTTAGTTGACGTAACGATCAGTGGATAAGAAAGCACGCACGACTGCCAGTCAGCAAGGATATATGGCTCGGCCGCCAAATGCAAATCCGGGTCCTAGAGACAAAGAACGTCAAAACAGCGACTGGAAGGCAACAAGAACACTCACCGGCACAATCGGCTTGTCCGCCATGTTTCAATATATTCACAAAGTCGATATTACACTTCCTGTATAATAATTGTCTCGGGAAGCGGGAGGAGCCAGAGGGAGGAAGGCGGGCTTGGGTGTTTGTGCAAAAGAATGATGAGAGGTTAGTACTTCGTACTTTGTTAAGATTGCATTTTTCCCTTTTAGGTTTAGCGCTCTTATCTATTAGTCCGCTGAGTGTTTGGAATGGTCATTCTCCCAATAGGAGCGCGTAGGAGAATGCCATCAGGCACATCACGTTTGACACACGAGGAGTTGCCTCCACTTCGGGACCACTCACCCTGGCCCACCAAAACGCATTAATCGACGGTTGTCGAAGGGGCGAATTTAATACGAGTGTCGGTCTAGGACGAACCTATTTACCTGCTAATCGACACAAACAGGCTAGAGCGACCTCTGTGAAAGCAAGATGCCTCCAAGGGAGGCCGCGACCGAGCTGGCGGCAACACCCGAGCTGACCGAGCAATCGGCGGAACCAACGGCAGCGCAGCCACTGCGAACTTCAAATCGACCAATCAGAATACCACTCATACTCTCAGTAGCAAGAGAGGGGCGCGGCTAGACTGGAGAGACGCCAGAGAAGGAACCCACCTGAGCCAAACCTACGAGAGAGTGCGACAACGGCAAACGTGATTGGCAAAGGCTATCATCGGGGTCTCGGTTTTACCCGTCTTAACAGTGCTTTCTCGCGGTATATTCGTCAAGAACTGCTCGCGATCGTTGCAGATGTGAACAGTAGATCCAGAATCCAGGATCCAGCTTTCTCTGAGAAGATCCTTGTCCACCGCTGATGATGCGATAGCTTGAGTATCATTGGCGAAGAACACTAGGGACTGACACTCTAGTGGAGCCGTGCCAGCCAAGTGAGCTGATTCAACCCTTTTCTGCAGTATTTTGGCGATCCTCTCTTGATCTTGAGGACTCATCTGCTTGATGGACTCAGGAATCCGTTCAAGAGTGCCCTCCTTTGGTTTCCATCTTTCTGGTCGAATTGACTGATTGAGATAGAAGCACTTAGAGAAGTGATGTTGTGGATGGGTGTTACCACACGGACATTTCTTCCGGTAGGTCTTCTCCACAGGCTTAGCCTCAGGCTCACCGTTCAAAGAAGCAAGAGCTATCTTTGGCGGCTTCCGTCCGCTAGTGATCGCTAGATCCCCCCGACGACTACGGTAGCTAGCAATAACCTCATGAAACGTGACATATTTTTCCTGACCTACGAGCTTTTCACGCCAGGTTGTGCACCAAGTGTCATCAAGTGGTTGTATGGCATCCAAGAAGTCCCACATCGCGAATTGATCTCCGTTAGAGCAGTCGGGTATGCCTGCGATTTTGCCCTCTTCAAATAGGCTAACCCACTGAGTTAACCAGTGGTTAGTATCACCTGAAGGCTTTTGTCTGATTATTTCCCTCCAAGCTCGGCCAAGTTGTTGCTGGCGGTTCTGAGGCTTTGGTTTGAACGTTTCAGACAGCTTTATTAGCTTCTTCCGCGGGGAGTCCTCTCCCACAACAAGATAGTGGTGTTCCGTAGCCAAGGAGCGGGTGATGAGGTTATTCAACCGTGACATAGTCTTCAATAGCCTCTGTCTACGCTGGTCGCCTCGATCGTACGCTTGCACAGCGAACGTATATCTCTTGAGCTCAGCATCATCTAGCTCCATGATATCTCTCTCCCGTTGGCGGTGATCCCGCGGTATCGAGGGCTCCTCCTGAGCCTCGGGCACCTGCAGGACCTCATTGTCCGCCTTCTCAGGATCAAGGTAATCCCATATATCTTCTGCAACAGCCGCTGACTTAATGTGGCCTATCCAGACCCTCCACTGCGCTTCTGAGTGAAGCCTTTGGTCAAGCGGGACCTGCATCAGATCTTCCCTCGTTATATCGGACATCTTCGCACAAGATGTAGCTCAAATACTCAAATTCTCCTCTTATATCGATTCCAAAGGCTACTTGTCGGTGCGGATCTACCGTGTGCTGGACGTAAGAGCTCACAAGTGGTGGCTGTCGTTCAGGGGTATCCGACCGAGCGCTTCAGGGGTTCGTAGACTGTGAGATACAGTGCAAGGTCGTCTAATATCTTTCAGACAGTCTGGCAACCGGGCTCATAACTGTCAGGATGAGGAATTGATGTACTGGCTAGTACTGAACATGTCCAATAGAATCAGTTGATTGATTGAAGGTGTGTAGATCGGTTGAGCGATCTTTGGGGCCTACTGTCCGTGCTCTGGCGTGTTATGACACCGTCTCCGAGTTTAGTCCGAATACCGTACAAATACTAGCGGAAATTGGGTGAACAATGAACAAGCCTATCCCAAAAGGTCATAGCGGTAATTGACCGCTTCCTTAGTTCGTCAGATTCTCAAAAATTTCTGAATCATGCAATAAACTAAAGAAGGTCTAAATCCTGTCGCTCGCACCATTCATCGTTCTCTTGCTGGGTTTCGATATTACACACCGCGCTGAAATCAGGAGCTGACTGAAAAGTGAGAAATGCCAGCCACATCGGGAGAGTTTGTGATGGCCTTCTTGCCAGGAGGATCATCTACAAATAATAGCCCACGATGCATTGTTGATCCCTGACCACTCCTGCGAAAGAGTTGAAGACCGAGCCGGTGCAATAGTACAATGCCGAAGAATGCAAAACCTCCGCCTAATAAACTGCTAAGGACTAACGCTATACCCCGCTGGGAAAGCCGCCTTGAGAAACCGCTCCCGTCCATTGCAGCGCCATGCAATTCAGGGGTCGAGGTCCTCGTGGTGGATGACGGACTCAGCGACCGAATCTCTGTTTCTGCACAGTCAAGCAGCGTCGACGACAAGACTTGACCTGCATGCTCTATGGTCATGGAGGGTCTGCTGTTGCTATCCCCTTGGGAGAGTCTTGTGTGCGATGGGGGTTTGGGGTACTGGAACCTGGAATGTATTCATCGTTGGTGTGTCCTTTGGCGGGCTCGTCGGAATGCGCAGAAGCTTTTGACTTTGCATGCTCCAAGTCAGCCGGCGAAAGCCCGACGAGATCGTCAGATATTGGGACAGGTGTAGGTTTTCCGGCTTCTTGACTCGTCTGCACAGTGTGGACTGCGAAAGAGACGCTCTTGTTAACAGTTATGAAAGGAAACGTGGTAGTGTCAGTCGTTACAGCAGCAGGGCCAGCAACACTCTCATCTCCACCACGCAGACCATTTTTAGAGTCACGGTTCGAGCCACCGTCGGTCTCTTGTGCCAGGCTTGTGACTGTGATGTCTGGCAAAGCCGTAGCAGACAAGAATCCTTCTGAGATAGCTGCCTCTGTTGAACTCTTCGCTTCAAGCAAAACATGCGGAAGCCGTGAGGATATGTGAGAGCGTGTTGGTCCGATTGTGGTAGATGAAGAGTATGGCTCAAAAATTCGCAAGGTGGTCGTATGTGATACATCTTCTGGCAATGTGGAATCTCGAGTGGTATCAAATACGACAACTGCAAATGGACGTGTCACAGCCGGCGGAGTTCTTCAGACAGCGCTAGTAAGACAAGCTCGTGGCAGGGTGCCGGGGGAACTAACGATAGAGAACCGAAACAATCTCGTGAGCTCGCGCTCTGGGAATAGGAGAACAGGGATAGCATCTTGTTCAGCTAATAGGAGAAATGGCCTGTACAGAGCTTGAGAAATCGAGCCTTTCGCAAAATGCTGTGATATACATGCCTCGTAATCCGCTTTCATTGCTTGCTGCGGGTGAAGTTGGGCATTGCAGAAAAAAATAAATGCTTCGAATACATGTTGCTGCTCAACATGCACATTTGGATACTGTACTGGATCAGAATCATGGCACATGATCGACCCGTGATTTGTGCGGTTGCAGAATATGGTCAAGCAAGCTTCAAAACTCGAGGTGATCGTTGAGCAGGTCTTTTTTGAGTCTCCTTTTCCTCGTCTTCCGGACAAGTGACGTCTGGCGACAATAAATATCTGCGACCTACTCTTTCGCAATCTTCATTCCACCAATGGCTCAGCCTCTGAGTCGCGTCAAGCGAGAGCAACTCCGAAAACGCCGTAATAACTTACTACGTCGCCATAATGAGTTCTGGCTGCTGTATGGGATCAAAACATGGCTCATCATGGAACAGCCGGATGGGCAGATTTTCACCTACCATTCGCATCCTCACGTTCCTCAACCATCACGAGAAGAGATTGTAAGACTCTAGAGTCCAAAGAATCAAATACTGGGATACTGACTGTTTGAAGCAAAAACGCTCAGCCGTGAATAAAACGCCTCGCGATTATGCGGTTTCTGCCCGGCCTGCCGAGAGAAAGCTACCTCTGATCTCTTCTCCGGGCCGCTCAAGTGATGCTTGGAAAGCGTTGGAGGAGCATCTCCAGAACAACCGACTTGGGATTTGCAGTACCAGAAGCACTTTTTAGGATAATCGATATTTGCTGATCTACGCGGCTGTCATGTAAGCCACTGTTTAAATCGCATCAAGTCTCTCCTGGAAATACAAAGTCACTATCACAAATTTCATTTCTATTGCTGACTTCTACTTTTTCTGATAATCATCCTCTTTGGCTCAAGTCTCATACATAGTTCCCTTTTATCTACTATAAATGGTCCTCATGCGCGCAGAAGTGACGTCGCCCCAACTTCAACGGTCAATCAACTGCCGCCGATGGTGTCGATGAGCTCTTCCATGGCTTGCGCCCGGATGAAGATAGACTAAGGACCAAATCAGAAACATTTGAGCTGTGAGCATGGAGGTGATGAATACCTAAGGAATGACCATGTTTCTCTCCGTCACGATCTGTATCGTGAGCCGGAAGGGAGGGAATGATCTGCATCATAGCCTTCGTCGACTTTATCGCTTCGTGAAGACCATGCTTCATACCTCAGACCGCTTGCAAGCCCAACTGAGAGATAAAGTGAGAATGCAAGCGCAGTTGTGCAACGCTCACCCCGAGCAGCTCGGACGCCGATTGCAATTACTGCCAGAGGCCACGAAGAGGGTTCTTGCAGACATCGAGCAGCGCATGGTGTCTCAAATTCGAGGCTTTCTGCAGCTCGAGATTTCCTAAGTCAAGGCAAGCGACAGGCTAGCCTACAAGCCACAGAGCACAGACCTGACTTATGCGCGATGTAGCACCCGCTTAGAGAACATGCAGTCAATATGGGAGCGAAAGAAGTTCTGTATGCGTCTAGCTAATAATCAACCTGTTCAAACGTCTCACGAACCCATGTAGAATATTTGTCCCATTTCCAGTATCATGAATGTTGCTAGAAAAACCGAAGACCCTACAACTCATACCCATCTGGTAGTAGCTTTCTCAGCCGAAATACCACATTGCCGTTTCCATTCTGCCTCTGCCTGCGCTTCCTCCATGCGCGATTTGTCCAAAGCTGTCTTGAGCAAGACGATTGTCCGAATCAAGCGCGGATCTCCAGCGGGACTTGCTCCAGGGTTGAAATGATACTGTAGAGCCAGGTCCGGAGTGGAGTTCATTACGGTCGCGACGAGTCGATGGAAAAGTTCTTGAAACAATCGGTGTAAAATTCATTCTCTCGCTCTTGCTGGTTTTGTTGTTGCAGCCATTGCTGTTTCAGTGCGCGAGGCGTGGTCTAGGAGATCATTTCGACATCCTGAGTCGGGGCCGCGTCGTTTCCACAGCCATCGTGGACCCTCCCGCCATGGCAATCTGATGCTCGAGTGAGTTGATTTCCGGAAAAGACGTTTGAAGTGGCGGAGCAACGGCTGTCATTGCAATCCGCTCGGCATCTTGTATGGGGTCAGCAGGCCGACTGTAGATGCTTGTGGCGCTGTCGCGAAAATGGACGGAGAGGGCTTTGCGGAAGGCGTTCATAGTGTCGAAAAATCGACAGGAGTGATCTCTCTAGGTGCGGGAGCGTATGTCGAAGACCAGAACAAAAATATCAAATCAGGATCAGGCCGTTGACATTCGAGCTAGCGTGTCCTACGTCGGCTCTGTAACGGTGGATCTCAACATACTACGAAGCCTAGTTTCTTTAAAATCACCAGCGATGCTTCGTGGAGCGCAAGAAATTACTTCAACAAACAACACACATTCTTTTATTTTCTCTCTTGCGATGATAGTAGGCTCTGTAAGCCAAAACCGAGGAAACCAACGCCCGATTGCATGTTACGGTAGGTGTGAGGCTCTCAATTGACCGGGCCCCATCAACATCACAGCCGCCTTCGCTTCTGTCGTGACGCAGGCTCTACAAAGCGAATCGTTCTTTTTGCCTCGCAAGCACAGTAGCAGTGTCTCACGGGCAGCCAGGGTGGCGTTTGATGGTCTGCACGGCCAAAGTGAGCAAATGCCTGCTGCGCTTCAAGAAACTCCTGCGCGCACTTTGGAAATCCGCCAATCTTCTCACAACAGACACCATTGGCGATGTTGATCGTAAAGCACTCTTCAAGACTGGCAACATGAAAGGCGACGCGTTTTCTGTAATACCCGCAAGGTGCGCAGCGGTCATTGGGGTCTACATCTCCCAAGGATTGATCCTGACCAATCTGAAATTTCGCACCAGGGATCTCAACTAAGACGCGCGTGAGAATCTCGCCAACCCCCGGCCGTGAGCAAAGGATGGACCCTTCGCAGTGAAATCCAACCTGACCCGGGACAGGAGTAGCGTCAAACTCGAAGAAAAACATCGCGGACGCGAGCACTGTTCTCACAAATTCGTCTGGAACGAGATACTCCATCTCGGATAACTCTTGCAATGCGCTGGTGTCGTCCAGTTCGGGCAACGGACCGGGGATGGCCTGGTCGAGTCGAAGTACATCCGGTTTCGACCAATGCGGCAAATAGTTCAAGGCTTCCAAAAACCCTTGGGGGCCGTCCATCGAGGGCGATGACATTGTGGCGCGAAACAAGCGAGGGAGCGCGCCGTCCCAGGTCGAATGTCGCGGGCGTTGAGCAGAATCAAGTGCGGTACATCCCGTGCCAACCGATAAAAGCAGATCGTGTCGTTTTGCGCGAGGCCAGATGACGCCCGACTCCCTCCACGCAATGGCGAGCGGGTTGTTTGCGCGTACCCCGCCATCCTGAAAAGGGCCGAAGCCGGGCAGACGTCCTGGCTGGAAATAGCTTCCGAATGTTAGCCGTCATGGTTGGAAATTCGATATCCGGGGTGTACTTACAAGGGCGCTGCGACAATGCACTTGGTTCTGGTGAAAAGAAAACATTAGCTCTCTCCTCTGTGGCCCATGAATCGCAGGAATTGTTCGCAGAAGTCAACTCACATGTCACACAGATATGGATTTTCGTGGTCGTGGCTGGGCGTCAGAAACTCGTAGGCGGCGTCTGCACGGCGTTGGCCCGTGCCTCGGTAATTGGCCAGCACGCAGGCCTTGCCGTCAGATGTGCGACTCGCGACGACGGCCACCCGACATCCGGCAGGACTGGCGGTGGCCACGTCGAAAATACGACGGTCCGCGGGAACTGCTTCCTTCAGGGTCTGAGCTAAACTCTGCGAGTCATAGAGACTACGGGGGATCACGTTGAAAGCCGAAGCCAACCATCGAACGAATCGCGGCACCGGGACCGCTGAAGCATGGAATATCCTCCGCGCTAGGTCGGGAAATGCCTGCGCACATTGTTCGACCGAAGAGTGGTTCAGAAAAATATCAATCGCCGTCAACGCGCCTGCGGATAGTACTGTTAGCGCGGTGGTCGAAAGGGGGGAAGCGTGGGACGTACCAACACTCGTTCCAAGACACAAGTCGGGGAGAGACGCGATCGGCAAGCCAATGCGCTTTTCCAACGCTCGCAGCAGGCCCAGTTGGATCAGACCGCGGACGCCGCCACCGTCAAGACTGAGGATCACCGGGTGCTTAGTGGGGGGTAATTGGCGAATACTGACGAGGAAAGGCTCACCGCACACGGGGCATTCGGTGAGGTCCCAATGATATTCGCCACGAGGACTCGACTTGCCAAGGATCACAACACAGGTGTCACAGAGTGCATGCTTGCATGGCATCATGTGTTCGGGCGGCCGACACAAGCATACCACGCAGGTCGTGGTGGAATGAAGGCCACCCCATCGGCGAAAGAAACGCCGCAGGAAATCTTTTCGAGCCGTGGCAGAGGTCTTGTTGGCGCCCAGTTGCAGGAATTGATGATTGAAATGCGAACCAATACCGTCGCTGAGACTGCGAGTGGCACCATTCTGCGAGATCTCGGCACAATGCTTCTCATACCATGCGGCAAAGACGATGGGCGGAGAGAAACCTACGCGTGTCAGTGTGGGCTTACAAACGAGATTGTGATCTTACCGTGCATTCCTGGGGGGTACGCATGCATCAGAATGGCCGAGGCCACAAAGATCTGCATTTCTTCCTCGGCGCGGCCAGCCGACATGACGGCATGAGCACCTTCTCGGAGAAAGCGACCCATCGACTCGTCGTCGGGATAGCCTCTCCGGGCTTCGGTCAAGAGATCAAAGCGCGGTGCGTTCAGACATCGTTTGTAGCTTTGGATGTAAGACTTCCAGAAGGCACCTAGATGAGATGCTGAGATACGACGACAGGTGGACTCTTGCTGATCCCGAATGGTGGACAGCTGCTCCACGATGAGAGTCCGAAGAGGTTCGAATGCGACCGTATCGGAGAGGCCGCATCTTGGACGCAGATCCAGGACGACGGTCTCCCCAGTCTCAGCAAATGCTTCGAAATCGGCGAATTGCCGCGCTGATGTAGGATGCGAATCATCTTGCTTGGTCAAGACAATAACTATCCGCATGGTTGTGGAGACAGGCTGGCCACCAATCGCAAGCTGTCGACGTGGCTGCTGAAGCAGGTTTCGGGCAGACTGCAAGTCGGATTGGGAGTCGATGAACAGGCACAAAATTCGGGTCCATGGCAGAACGAGTTGGGCTTTCACTTCTTGGTGTAGTTCCGCCGGCGAACAAGCATTGCCAGCATCTGATATAGCGTATCGGCGATGCCGGTGTGTAGAATGATGTTTGGACCACCTTGAATCTCCCTGGCTTTTTTCGAGATACAGGCTACTCTCAGCAAAAAGGACCGGGCTTTCCGTATGGCCGGATCTCCCACTGAGGTGAAGTCGGATGAAGCCCGCGGGACCTTTGCGTGTGACATTGTTGTGGGGGTTCAGCGCTCGCAGAGCCTTCAGACGATTTGAGCTCCCAGCGAAGTAGACCAAACAAGGACATTGACGTTTCGGAGATGGCAATCCCTGCACCAGCTCCTCTAGGCGACCGGTATCGACCAAAGTCCAGGCTCCGCCTTCATTGACAAGATCGAGCCACGCTGCCATCGGACTGTTTGGTCATTTGAACATAGTATAACATTCGGGCGAGTCTTTATACCAGAGGCCAGATATATTAACACAACTAACACTGCGGCAGACGTGTCGCTTGCATTTTAAATTGATTATTTGCATCCTGAGCCACCCAAGAATCTGAGGTTGATCTTAGAAATAAGCGTCGGCATTTTGGGAGGGAGCTTGGGAGTGAGTCGTTACCTGCACATCAGGCGACTTCATTTCCAACTTGCTGCTTTTTTGAGGCGATGGCCGACTATCATATCGAAACTTGTGTCAATAGAATAGCTACTTCACAGGCCGACTGTCGAGCTGTCAACTGACGACTTGTCATAACCACATCTCTGTCACCGCACCAATCAGCGGGCTGCAAAAAACCCGTCCAAGCTATGTGTAATGGCGACCGATTACAGCTGACGGATGCGTCTTTGTGTTCTATTGATCAATGAATCAAATTATTGTAGTGGGTCACTATTTTCTTACTCGTGAAGTTCGGGAGCAGCGGCAAGATTGTTAGGGCGAGTTGATCGGTAGATACTGGGCAACCTCATGTCGAGGCTTTCACTTCCGGTCAGTGAAAATAAGAATTATGTGCAGGTGAGGAGTGGAGAGGATCACAGCAATGCAGCGAAGGTAGAAGAGCCTATTGCCAATGGATCCAAATATCTGAGATCTATGCACCTCAATTGGTAGAATGATTATAAGTCGACTGGTGGATGTAGGGTCTGACCGATTGGTATGCATAGCTACCAAGCCGACCGCCCCACATGGCAATATTATATCGTCATTGGCTACTTACTCCTCGACATTCTATCCCCAAACTCCCAAAGGACTTACACCCATGTCAATAGTGGGGATTTGAAGATGACTACTATCTCAGGCTTGAGAAGAAAGTTTGTATTATGAAATAAATACTTTGAAGAATCTAAATTGACGATCATCTACTTCGGTGTCATTTGGGCGCACTATGTACAGTCAACTTCCAGCTTTGTCACACGCATATATGGCACAATTTCGGTTTTGGCACCCTATTTGCTTGGATGGAC
>JAMAGW010000076.1:0-24512 GCA_023626355.1 Penicillium sp. S1602 | reverse complement strand
GCTTGGTCAGCACACCCAAAGGGTCAAAGCGTGTGACGGAGGCTTGGTCAGCACACCCAAAGGGTCAAAGCGTGTGACGGAGGCTTGGTCAGCACACCCAAAGGGTCAAAGCGTGTGACAATTATTATTATTATTTATTCCTCAGGCTTTTCACGACCTTTGGTCGTATGTAGCCCCCTAGCTAGTGTGCGCTGCACCGTTCACTATGTACGTTTGATAATATAAACACTGCTTCGAAGTCGATTTACCCTTTCTTCCTTTTCATCCTGCTGGAGCCAGCCGGCCTGTCTTCATTGCAAATGCGACGACGGCTTTGACAATTATAACTATCTTAAGGAGGGACTTAAGTACTGACTAATCCGATCCATCAAGTCTAAAAGATGAAGCAGACAATATGATAGATTGGAGTTTGATTCATAGCCAGAGAAAGCGACTGTACAGAGGTACAATCGCCGGAAACCTTCCCAAATATCGCAGCACTGATCATCCCTTGCATTCTCACAAAGGGAATCCCAACAGAGATTGAATTGGCGTTAGGGACTGGTACATGTATTGGAGAAGGTTTTCCACATGCAGATCACGACATGCGAGCAACTGCGGCCTGCATCACTGCCTTGGAATACGCCACGAGACTGTACGTCAACATCATGTGCATCCCGTGGAAACTGAGCTGCCAGATTCTGGCAAGGCCGATGCGCTCCAGTGGCTGAAGAAAGTAAAACGCGAAAGACAGTGAACCGATGATGACCATTCGACCAAAAGCAATCGCCAATGGCGAAGCGCCGGTTACTGGCTCGGCCAGGGCATGAATTGTCGGCGTCAAAGACAACATGATCACCGATGCCAGATGAATGGAAGATGTGTCTGCAGACTTTTGGTTGTTCACATCACAGAGGAGCTTTTGAGATAGGCTTCCAATCGCGATGACAGCCAAAGCCGATGTATATCCAAGCTGTAGCCACGGCTGAGCTGGGAAAAGGAAGACAATGGTCGGTATTGCCGCTGTCCAAATCAAGAACAGAACTCCAGCTTGCAGCCTAAGCTGTTTCTCAGTGGATCTTTCGTGGAATGTGCGGAAAATCTGATGGAAGAAGACACCTAGGTACCAAAGCATGACACCCACACCAAACGCAATCACCGCGAGAGCTTCTGGAATGGCCTCTTGGGACGAAGGAAAATGGAATAGGAAAAACTGTAGGAGAAAAATGATGAAATAAGAGAGACCGAAACCGCTGATGATGGCACCGAGGACGCGGTCGGGTAGGTCTTGGGGGTTGATTGCATTCATTGCGAAGCTGGAACTGACAGAGTTTGCTGAGTGGTATTCTTGGGTGCGTCTCTGGATTTATAGACAAATGAGCGGAGCATATTGATAACCCGTATGTCTGTGAAAGAATGTTTGCAACTTCTGTTAATCACCAGAAAATGGTTCCAAAACGGAGAGGTGAAATTTCCGACATCACTCAAACGGGCACTAGAAAGTGAGGCCCTCAAGGCTACTCGATCACCAGTTGAATCCATTCTCGAATCACCTGTCTCGAGTCTCTGGAATTTTTTCCCAGCTCACCAGTCTTCATCAATTGATCGACTTTTTACTTGACTGCCAGAGCCAGTTGGAGCTATTTGTCAATCTCACGGTGCCGAGGTAGCGTGTACACATCTTCAATCCTTTGCAAGTTCCGCCGCGTACAAGAATGAACGGGAACGAGCACATTGTTCGTGAACTTGGTCGACAGCGGGCACAGAATGCGTACTATCGTGATTGCTATGCCTTGTTCAAATTACTGCAAGACCTCACGGAACAGACGTCTAACGAACTACGGAGCATCTATAAATCAGAAGGCGATCATTCGGCCTACTCCGTCCACCGAATCTTGTGGCAGCTTCAGAACAAAGTTTCGGGCTTGATTGAACAGGCATGCGAAGCGCAAGCCACTTGCGAAGAGCTGTGCCCGGTTGATCTCGTCTTCTCCGCTCGGGACGTTTTGGAACCCATAAAGAGGCTGTACAACAATCCAAATGCCGCCCCGCTTGGCAGACATGCCATCGGAGACAACAAAGACCAAATCGACTCGCGCCTGAAAAGAACTAGCAGAAACGATTGAGGTTACAGCCTGGAATTCTTTCTTGTTTCGTGTCAATTTGTACTGTTCTATCCACTATCTTTTCTCGCGACTTGTGGAATGGTCAAAGCTTGGCACGAAGTGAATGCGGAGATCACAGCACAAGGATATAAATTAGTCGAGAATCTAAATATCAAGGTGTTGGCATCTAAAAACTTCATAGCAGTCAAATCAACTCTCCCCCAAACTCGCACCAACGGGCCACTACATGGGTTTGAGATCCACAATCTGCGTTGGCAACCCGCGAAACTACACCAGCGCGGCAACTAGATACAACAACAGAAAGTCTGGAGTAGCCATATGATGAACGCGCCAACAGAGAAAGATGCCGCTAGCCATATTGCCGTGAACATTTGTCCTCCCAATCCAGCCCGGACGCCAAATGGGTGCAAGCTTGTTTTGATTCCCGCAGTGAAAAGACCGTACATTACAGTGACTCCGACCGTGGCGACAGCGATCAGCAATGTCGAAACCTAGTCATGTCAGAGACGTGTCATGAGAGTGATTTCGGTATCACTTACTATGCAAAATAGGGCAAGGAGTTTGCTGCCCCGAGCCAAAAAGGTCCTCCGAGCCCCAAGGATCACGACCAAGACGGTGGTGATAAATCCAGAAATGTAAAGGCCGATAATGCCGTGCGAAAGCTGTCGATAGCCCGAGATGGCTTTTTGATCAACCTTTGGCAGCACTTTGTCGATTTCGACGGGTGTAGAGTCAAGCACGGCGGACAGATCAAAAGAGAAAGACGTGCGAGGCTCAGAGCAAACGACCTTGGAGCCATCGCGTGATTTGCAGTAGCCCCAGAGCCCAACGTAATAGTACTGAAACAGATGTGATTTCAACTCTGTCAATTGAGCATGAATCGCGCCTTGAGCAGCTGATGTGGCCGCGGATACCTCGGCCGCGCCAGCATTCACGCTGGACACTACGTCGGCGAAGCTCCCTCCAGCAGCTTCGTTGATATCTGGGGGGTGGATATTGGGTATGATAGGCGCGTCGCGGATGACCAAATGATCGAATCTTGGAAAGTCGGTAAGATCGACCTACTCGATGGTTAGCCAGCAATGCATGTAATGCAGAGTTGAAGAGCATCACACTTTCATGAAATACAAGCCTTTTGGAGCAGACGCTGAGGAGCAGCCCACAAAAACAAAAGACAGACAGACAAGAACCGCCACCGATAGAGACAATGCGATCGCTGAGATCATCTGGTCCAATCTGCTTCCCCCGGGGAGCTTCATAATGACTGCACGAGAAGTCGAACTAGGGCAGTGGTGTGGTAGAGTTTCAAGTGAGGTGAATCAAGACTTTCCAAGCTCTAATATTCCGTGCAGAGGGCGTCACGTTAAGTAAGAAGGAGGGGGTTGATGTCCCGAGGATGTCTTGTGAATTTGTACATGAAGCCTCACTATGTATCTCTCCTGTCCTTGAGTTTCATTTCTTTGCGACAATAGTAAAGGGTCTGAATCTTATGTTGACTTTTGTGATGCAGGGCTGAGATGTTTGCCCAAACTCAAGTGCTCACTTCTTGAGCCAGGCACACATGCCGACCCGTTGACCTCAATAAGTAGACGGCGCACTTTCGTGGTGCAACAGTATAGCGAGGCGTAATTTGAACGTTATGAATCATGAGCATATCGTTGTCGCCTCAATTATCCATGTTAGAGATCAGACCTAGACTTGATATAAAGTTGCCTCGCGACAATCCTCCATGTCTAGATCTTGGTTGCAGATTTGTGCACTTTCAAAGAACCAATCTGAGCTACCATGGCGCCTACAAGACAAGCGGAATTGGCAGATCTGGAGCGCAAGTTATTCTCGTACCATCAAAGTCACTTCCAGTTATCTGCCAGGGTGCACCTCTCACATCTGACGTTTGAAAAAGGGTTCCGCGCATGGATGGATGACCGTGACAATGTCCAGCGCCTAGAGAAAACGCTGAAAATCCAAGGCTGTCGGCGGCTCATGGGAGACAACCATGTGCCCGTGATTGTGCCCCGGGCTGACTGGGAGCGTCGTGTGAGTCCGCGCTACGGCAACGGGATTATGCCCAGCTTGAATGTAGATCTGGACTACCGACTGCGTGCATTGGATCACGAGAATCTGATCGCTGCGGCTCGGAAGAAGCTCCATCCTGAAGACCAGTGGTGGATCGTGGATGTTTTTGTCACTGACGATGAAGGTACGTTGATTGTCCTTCGAGTTCTAGCCTACAAGCTCTACCCTATAAGCTCTCTTCGATGCGGCCGAAGCTGACATTTCTGATACCGTCTTAGAGGGTCAAGATCTTGACAGAGATCTTCTGCAGAAAAAATTCGTTCAATCTTTAAAAGAAAGATACCCAAACGACAATCGACCACCCGACGGGTTGATATACGAGCGAATCAATTACTACGAAGGGTACCTGGATGGTCCTAAGGACCGATTGGCTGCCAACAACTGGTGGGTCATATTGCAGGCCGTGGCGGGCAGCAAAAAAGGTGGATATCTGCGACGTTTCTTCAAGAATGCGGCCCTCCATCGAAAGTTGAATTCCTTGCTGGTCATCCGGGGACTCTGGGAAGGCATGCGGATTGGACTGCTACACAAAGTGACCGCCATGCACTGCGATGAGGTGCGTCAATATACCGTCACCCTTCCATGAATGGGCAGATCCTGACTAACTGGATGCCGCACGTAGCCTATGATCTGCTACTGGGACCTGATTTTCCAGACATTCTTGACACTGGTCGGGGGAAGGACTGATCTGCTTCCTCTGATAGACGGGGTCACCGTTGGTCTGGTTCAAGCCCGCGCGCCAATGCTCTCCGCAAATGATCTTCAGTTCCTGCAACTCCAAATGGACGAGGGAAAGCTCTTTGCAGAATTTGGAGAGGAACAGCGAAAGGACATCTGGGAACGACTGAAAGCAATCGATTATCCAATTCCAACGCTGAAAACCTTTTTCAAGGATCGCCTCTACCTTGAAGTCGCGCAAAGTGTGATGAAACGACTTTTCATCCAGCCGCGCGACGAGAAATTCACCATTGACACAGGGGTGTACAGCATCTTCGACACTGCCATCCCGATATCGCTGAGGAAGGAACGTCTGCGGTCAGATGTTCTGGAATTCTGGCGATTCAGTTTCCAGTATGGATTTGAGTTGACCGATCATCAGCGCCGGAAATGTCTCAAGAGCCGCGAAAGTGAGCATACGCCGGACCACGAAGCGGATCGCTCTTTTCCGCTCCACCGATCCGATATGTGGCGGCATTTCTGTGGCACCCTGACAGCCAGGGGATTTCGACCACCCGACAGTATGACGCAATCGTCGCCCATGATTGAGCTCCCACCTCTGGTACCTTGCGACTATCCTGAGGATCCCTCGCAGGAAATCGATGCTGCAAAGAGATGTGGAAAACCCTTCGTGGATACGCGGGAGGCGGATTGGTATGCCCTGTCAGCCGAGTCGCTGCAGCAGCATTGGACAGCGACGCGTGTGTCGGCAGTATTCCTGCGTCGATGGGTCTTCCAAGCTTTCTTTGGCTATCTCATGGACGGTGGAGGCAGCAGTCAAACGTTCTTTCATCGCGATTCCGAAGAAAGTAGCGCGGTCCGTGGCGATCGCGCCGAAACGGCCTCAGGAGACCCGAACCCGACCGCCCCGACGGCACCCGACATAGCCGCAGAACCCCCTAGCAACTTGCCGACATTTTCATCGGCCCCCATGGTAGACCTATTTGCTCCTTTGGTTCCAACCTTTGCAGGGAGCTTTGCACCATCTGCATATACGATGCATGTCAAAATAGGGGAGATCAGAGAGACTTTGCACCTGCCGCTCGACGAGTCTTTCATGAACAAATTCTGCGAAGGGCTAACGCAACACAAGTTCGCAGTCTCCGTTTTCGAACCCGCTCCTGGGACTAGTTCCGAATTCCTGGTTGGGGCGGTCCCTTACACCCCTCGTCATATATATCCAGAAAACTCTTATACCCACTATCTAGCCTATCCTGCTTCGGAGCTTCATGCAGAGTTCAATACAGAGACTGCTTACAGAGACGCCGGGAGGAAAAGACAACGGATCGATGTACCAACAGAGATGGAAGAGGAAATGATGGAAAGGGCAAAGACATGGCTCGAAGAAGAAAAAGCCAAAATTCACAGCAGGAACCGACCACAAACAATCGATCTTGACTTTTAGCATGTGTCTTGGGCATTGCGACTTCGAGTGTACTGGCGGAAGTCGGGAGAGCAGTTGAGGTCATTCCCTCAGGCAGAGTACACTATGGAGAGAAAAATATAAGTGGACTGCAAATTTCAGACCTTTCTGTAATGACTGTCACTGTATATGCCCCTCTCAAGGATTTGTATCACTACGGGAAGATATTCTGAAACACGTAGAACCAGCCAATGATTCGCAAATTGTGAAGCATTTAATACGACAGCATGGCCTTGGTCAGGCAGCGGGCAAATCCATTTGATCAACGCCTACAATTTACGTTCTGGAAGCTTAACTACGGAAATTGTGATTTACAGGCAGACGACAAAGGTATACAGTACAGTACTGTATATATTTGGGTCTCACCGGAAAAAACGCCTCAGAGTGTGACTGGACATACCATTGGTGTGTCTATGAATAATCAATTCGATCGTTGTATTTCAATTGCGGGCGAGGAGACATATGATCCTTCTAGGCTCACATAAACTTGAAGACAAGAATGAGGAGATCATGCTTTTGAAGCAGCACAGTGTTGCGCTACCAGAGTCGCCAGTCTCCAAAACTCCGTCGTCGTTCTCTCAGTAGACTCCTTGGAAAGTTTTCCAGCGAGCCACCTCATCGCAAGAGATCCCAAAGAATTATTCTGCTCTGCGAAGGCCGCTGGCGCCTTCCACGTGATCTGTGAGCGTGTGTTCGGGTCAGGCTCCAGTTCCTGCATGGACAGATCTGCACTTAGAAGCATGCGGGAGAGATGACGGGAGCCACAGTGAAGGAGTTGGCACGCCCGTTTCAGTCTGGATCCGTGTTTGTTCTTCAAGCCCCGAAGTTTGGTCCAAATGGGAGCCATGTGTGCCTGCTTCTCAATTTGTGAGATCAAGCCGTTTTGTTTCGTGTCTCTTTGCCTTCCGGCAAATTGTTTTCGGGCAAGCAGTGTCCAGCGTAGATCCTGCTGAGCAATCCTGTGTACCGAAGAGCGAAGGTGGCGAGGCTTGGATTTACTGACCATCGTACGACCGGGCAGAAGAGACTTCTCGGTATCATTTCCACGAGTATGATAAGGCAAACAAGGCTTGTTGTACAGCATCAAGAAGAGAACAACCAACACACAGATGGACGATTCATCGGGCTGCAGAGTTCGGTTTCCCAGTGACTTCCTTCTTGTTGGTATCACCAGCTAGGTACCGTGTACACAGTTAAGTGAACAGTGTTCATGCTCCTAAAGCAAAGGTTGGTTGATTCATATATGATAGTTGTGTGTTCCAGCTCAGGTTCGAAGTACCCCTGAATCCCATAAGCCGGAACCGCAGCTTAGCGCAAGGTTACATACACAGAAATGTGACCTATCAGACGCTGGCTTGTTCTGATAGAGGGATATATCCCGACACTTCTGGAAAGTGCTTCTGCAGTTCCTGAGTGATTTGACAAAGACATGGCCTCTCTGGATGACAAGCCTTGATGCTTGGGCGTGGATATACGATAGGCGATGCATGAGGCTGTGAAAGGAACAAAGTGGGGATTCTTAAATGGTCCAATGCTTTGTCAACAGTTACATAGATTACTTAGGCCTCTGTATCATAATCGTGCGGCATATGTTCATAAAAGTGAGGCCTCCATTTACCTTTAATAAGTAGCAGGGGTGGAGGTGAATTGATAAAATGCATACGATGTCGCAGTAAATTTAACATTCAGCTACAACCCATACATGTGTTTCGTGAGCGGATCCCAAGCAAAACCTTACCAACTGCCTCTCAATCTGTCATGGTTGTGAAATATAAAAGATGACCTCAGCGCAGTTATATCATTTCCATTTCACTACTTAATCTCTCAAACATCATATGATCTAATATCTCTCACATGAACGTAATGTACAGGGCCGCTCGAAATCAGCTTCACCTCTTCAGGGTTAGAGAAACAATTTCTATGAGCAGATGGTGAAACTGATTTCGATCCATCCTGTAATGGACGGTGAATACCCGCACGGTGGATTTTTAACCACGCCCTCCGAAAGCAGCCCCCTAGATAAAACAAAAGTGTTTCTGAAGTCGCGTATGAGTGCAATTTTTGAAGGCCTCAAGATTTATTGCTGAAAATCCTTAAACATTATGCATATATAATAGTCTTGATATCCCAGTAATCTTCAGCGTTATGCCGGAGTAAATCATTCTAACTTAGAAATGGACAATCGCTGGGAGAGAAAACCTTTGATTGAAAAGCTTCCCCTTTATGCAAAGCACGGTGCGCTTATTCCTGTCCCCAAAGTTTCCTCGACACAGACCTCTAAAATACTACAGATTGGAGGAGCGCTGAGAGATTATGGGAGGCGAGAGACTTAGAGTCATCGGTGCAAAATTGGAAAGAGGCGGTTCATCGTGATGCATCCTTTTTCATGTCAGCAAATTTCCTCAGGTCTCCAAGGACTCTGTTGAAAGGAAAATCCTCATTCTTAGGAGCAACATCTGAGGTCAAAAAGTTCCGACAGAAAATCAAGGGCGGAAACCTGAGTCTGCAAGCCATCGAGCAAATGAAGGAAGCTGTTTATGAGCGGTATGCAGAAGCTATGAATGATGTTGAATTTATCACCGGTAGGTATATGATTGGATTCATAGTGAAGAAAAATTATTAACTTCGGTAGATTATCGCTTCCCTTGCTTCTAGAAGGTCCTGACAGCCACTTTGATATTTATCTAAAACATCAATCACAAGATAGACATCTTTTAAATATAGATCTTCGAGGATTTTCGTAAAGATAGACATAAGTGCACTCCATATATTAATATCTCTAAACAATTCTCTACCTGCAGAGTTATACCGAGCTTGTACATACCGAACAAGAGATAGATTCTTTTCTATAAGTAAATATATCAAACCACGTAGGACTGATTCGTATATCAGTAGCTTAGCAGAAAAAGTACACAACGGTCGCATTATCTCTATAAGATTCTGTCAAACTTAGGAAGCGGTCAATTACCGCTATGACCGTTTGGGATAGGCTTGTTCATCGTTCACCCAATTTCCCCTAGTATTGGTATGGTATTCGGACTAAATTCGGATACGGTGTCATAACACGCCAGAGCACGGACAGTAGGCCCCAGAGATCGCTCAACCGATCTACACACCTTTCAATCAATCAATCATCTGATTCTATTGGACATGTTCAGTACTAGCCAGTACATTAATTCCTCATCCTGACAGTTATGAGCCCGGTTGCCAGACTGTCTGAAAGATATTAGACGACCTTGCACTGTATCTCGCAGTCTACGAACCCCTGAAACGCTCGATCGGATACCCCTGAACGACAGCCACCACTTGTGAAGCTCTTACGTTCAGCACACAGTAAATCCGCACCGACAACCAGCCTTTGGAATCGATATAAGAGGAGAATTTAAGTATTTGAGCTACATCTTGTGCGAAGATGTCCGATATAACGAGGGAAGATCTGATGCAGGTCCCGCTTGACCAAAAGCTTCACTCGGAAGCGCAGTGGAGGGTATGGATAGGCCACATCAAGTCAGCGGCTGTTGCAGAATATATATGGGATTACCTTGATCCCGAGAAGGCGGACAATGAGGTCCTACAGGTGCCTGAAGCTCAGGAAGAACCCTCAGTGCCCCGGGATCACCGCCAACGGGAGAGAGATATCATGGAGCTAGATGATGCTGAGCTCAAGAGATATACGTTCGCTGTGCAAGCGTACGATCGACGCGACCAGCGTAGGCAGAGGCTATTGAAGACTATGTCACGGTTGAATAACCTCATCACCCGCTCCTTGGCTACGGAACACCACTATCTTGTTGTGGGAGAGGACTCCCCGCGGAAGAAGCTAATAAAGCTGTCTGAAACGTTCAAACCAAAGCCTCAGAACCGCCAGCAACAACTTCGCCGAGCTTGGAGGGAAATAATCAGACAAAAGCCTTCAGGTGATACTAACCACTGGTTAACTCAGTGGGTTAGCCTATTTGAAGAGGGCAAAATCGCAGGCATACCCGACTGCTCTAACGGAGATCAATTCGCGATACGGGACTTCTTGGATGCCATACAACCACTTGATGACACTTGGTGCACAACCTGGCGTGAAAAGCTCGTAGATCAGGAAAAATATGTCACGTTTCATGAGGTTATTGCTAGCTACCGTAGTCGCCGGGGGGATCTGGCGATCTCTAGCGGACGGAAGCAGCCAAAGATAGCTCTTGCTTCTTTGAACGGTGAGCCTGAGGCTAGGCCTGTGGAGAAGACCTACCGGAAGAAATGTCCGTGTGGTAACACCCATCCTCAACATCACTTCTCAAAGTGCTTCTATCTCAATGAGTC
Source organism: Penicillium sp. S1602 (assembly GCA_023626355.1). Classification (NCBI taxonomy): domain Eukaryota; kingdom Fungi; phylum Ascomycota; class Eurotiomycetes; order Eurotiales; family Aspergillaceae; genus Penicillium; species Penicillium sp. S1602. The sequence continues at coordinate 13,883 of JAMAGW010000076.1, read as the reverse complement.
TATTCGACCAGAGGGATGGAAACCAAAGGAGGGCACTCTTGAACGGATTCCTGAGTCCATCAAGCAGATGAGTCCTCAAGATCAAGAGAGGATCGCCAAAATACTGCAGAAAAGGGTTGAATCAGCTCACTTGGCTGGCACGGCTCCACTAGAGGGTCAGTCCCTAGTGTTCTTCGCCAATGATACTCAAGCTATCGCATCATCAGCGGTGGACGAGGATCTTCTCAGAGAAAGCTGGATCCTGGATTCTGGATCTACTGTTCACATCTGCAACAATCGCGAGCAGTTCTTGACGTATATACCGCGAGAAAGCACTGTTAAGACGGGTAAAACCGAGACCCCGATGATAGCCTTTGGGCAAGTCAGAATCACCGGAAGACATCCTCATACAGGCGCTACAGTGCCTATCACCCTGGATGACGTGTGGTACTCACCCGGCTTCCATACCAACTTGATTTCACTCTCTGTGATTGAGGACAAGGGCTTCTGCTTTAAATCCAATGAAAAAGCGGTCTTCAAAGGGAATGAAGCTGTTCTTGAGGTGGAGAGAAATCACGGCCTCTACACTATCATTCATAACCCGAAGCACCAAGCAGCTTTTTCCGGACGGCATTCAGAACAGGCTCCCCTCTCAGTGGCTTCAGCGAGGCGCTGGCATCGTCGGTTAGGCCACGCCTTTGATCAAAAGATTGAGAAGCTTCCGGAGATAGTTGATGGAGTCAAGATCGACGGAAAATACGAGGATAATCAACACGATAACCCTGAGAGATGCGAGGTCTGCCAATTGACCAAGGCTAAGCGTCAGATCTCTCGGAGAACGACAGGCACACCGTATGGAAAGTACGGACGTATCCACTTTGACCTTGTTCAAATCGACCCGGGCTATAATGGAGATCGCTGGTTGACGCACTTCTACCTTGAAGGTGTACGTCTCCACGCGGCCTATACACATGAAAAGAAGAATGGCTGCCAAGACGCGGTTAATCAGTTTGTTGCTCTAGCTAAGAACCAGTGGAATCTTCCGATACGTGCCTTCCGATATGACAATGAACGATCTGCCGGTCGCACGGTAGAGGACTTCCTGTCAAATGAAGGTTTCATCATTGAACATAGTGTCGTGGGCACCCCAGAGCAGAACGGCTTCGCGGAGCGATCTGGGGGGGTGATAATCACTATGGCCCGAGCTCTTATAGCTGATGCAGGCCTCCCGAAGGATCTTTGGCCTGAAGCTGTCAAAGCTGCTGTATGGATCATCAACAGATCGCCCACAAAGCTACCAAACGGCCAGTGGATAGTCCCTTATCAAGAGGCTTTCCTTAACCAACCACAACAGCGTATCAATCTCGCGAATCTAAGGATCTTCGGTTGCCGAGCGTATGTGCGGAAGCAAGGTATTCCGAACGCCGCGAAGATGGAGCCACGTGCCGAGATAGGCTATCTCGTCGGCTATGAAGCATCGAATATCTGGAGGGTGTGGTTTCCACGTAGAGGATCCGTACGATCAGTGCGAGACGTTGTCTTTGACGAAAACGTGTTCTTCAACGCTCGAGAGCTAGAGAAGGAGCATATCAGCGACATCCTAGACTCTATGCCATGGGTTATTGAAGAAAATGAGGATATCGACCAGGGCACCTCTGCCTCTGGAATTAACCTGGATATACCTGAGTCAGTCGACGCGGACTCGCAGAGGACGGAGTCACAGAACTTGGATACGCCTTCTCAGGTGAAAGAAGCCACTTCGCAACTAGTGGAGCCTCAACAAGTGATGTCACCGTCACCCACGCCTTCCGTTCAGCCAGTGCAAGCCTCAGAACCTCATACGACATCACCGAGCCATGATCCTCAAGATCAACTCACCGATCAGCCTCAGCGAGAGACTCGCACGGCACCTAGAGATATCGTGGGAAACATCTCATCTCACAACATTGTGTCGGGCTCACGCAGGCGAAGTGCTAGAGACACTAGCAATCTAGCCTTCTTAGTGGACGACGAGGAAGCTGAAGAGGGTGTACTCGCTGCCTTTGCAACTGGCCTCAACGGATCCTACTCACACACGAGGACACACCGCGACGATCTACCCCCAGAGCCTCAATCTTGGAGAGAGATGATAAACCACCCGTTTAACGAAGGCTTCCTAGCAGCTGCTGGACTCGAGGTCAAGACCATCGAACGAAAGGACACTTTTGACGTTATACGGCGTCCGAATGACCGTGGCGTGCAGGTGCTCCCATTAAAGTGGGTCTTCACCTATAAATTCGATAGTGACGGATATCTCGTGAATTTAAAGGCGAGAATCTGTGTGCGAGGAGACCTCCAGAAAATCTCTACAGAAAAGAAGTATTCAGCTACACTCGCTGCCCGGACGGCCCGCGCCGTCCTCGCCTTGGTCCCTGCGTTTGATCTTGATACACATCAGTTTGATGCTGTCAACGCCTTCCTAAATAGCTTGTTAGACGAAACGGTGATAACAGAGATGCCCGAGGGTTTTAGGCAGTCTGGCTATTGCTGGAAACTGCTGAGAGCTCTTTATGGTCTACGGAAATCCCCGAGGCTCTGGCAGCGCGAGGCCTCAAGGGTCTTGACCCAACTAGGTCTCAAAGTCGTTCAAGAAGACCTCTGTCTCTTCGCAGCAGACGGTATCATTGTTTTCTTCTATGTAGACGACATAATCGTCGTCAATCACCCATCTCAGCGCCAGCGTGCGGCTGAGATCAGAGAAATGCTTAACACCACATGGGAATTGAGACACATGGGTGAAGCTTCATGGTTCCTTGGGATTCGTATAGTCCGTGACAGACAACAGATGGCCCTCTGGCTCTGTCAAGACTCATATATATCCTCTATGGCAAGCAGATATCACCTTACTACCCATCGTCGCTTCGATACACCCCTTGCGCCAGCAACATTGAAGCCGTATACTGGGCAAGCCACAAAGGAACGGATTAAGGAGTATCAGGAGAAGGTGGGCTCCGCTCAATATGCAACCACCATCACACGGCCAGATGCAGCCAAAGCAACCTCCTCATTAGCTCAATTCCTCGCGAATCCGGGTCCGGACCATCTAGAAGCCATCAACCGCGTGATCTCATACCTCTATCACACACGCTTCCACGCCCTCACTTATCGCCCACGCCGATCCGAGGAGGATGAAGCCGTTGCTCTCTTTAGTGATGCCTCGTTCGCCGATAATCCTGACCGGAAGAGCTCTGAGGGATATATCTGCACGATCTTTGGAGGACCTGTCGACTGGAGGGCTGGCAAACAGCGCACGGTGACTACTAGCACAACCGAAGCGGAGCTGCTAGCGATCTCTGAGGCTGCGAGGACTATGAGCATGTGGAAACGTCTCTTTGAGGCTATTCGCTTTGATCCAAAGCACGAGCTTGCCATCCAATGTGATAATCAACAGACAATTCGGCTTCTCACCAAGGAAGCTCCTCAGCTGCGGACGAAGCTACGTCATGTTGATATACACCACCACTGGCTCCGTCAGGAGGTCCAGGCAGGCAGGATTCTCATCAAATGGACTGAGACGAAGGATATGGCTGCGGACGGACTCACCAAGCTATTGCCGCGCCAGAAGCACGCAGAATTCGTTCAAATGATGGGTATAGAGGATATTGGAAATCTGCTAGATTAACAGAGGAGGTTAGGATTGTGCAAACGCTGGGGGGTGTGTCAAACTTAGGAAGCGGTCAATTACCGCTATGACCGTTTGGGATAGGCTTGTTCATCGTTCACCCAATTTCCCCTAGTATTGGTATGGTATTCGGACTAAATTCGGATACGGTGTCATAACACGCCAGAGCACGGACAGTAGGCCCCAGAGATCGCTCAACCGATCTACACACCTTTCAATCAATCAATCATCTGATTCTATTGGACATGTTCAGTACTAGCCAGTACATTAATTCCTCATCCTGACAGAACTTACTCACTCAGGCCTTGGATAAAATCGGATGAATGCAGTTTCTTTCCATTGTTACGGACCCACTTTGCCCGCACCTCAGAAAGAAAGATGAGGGCCAACCGATTAGGGAGGGGGAGTTACAGGTAGACCTCGCCAAACGCGGGTTCGGGGCGGGTTTTCATTTTTCCAACCCGCCCATGGGTAACCCATCGCGGGTTTTGTATTTCACAAACCCGCCCGTGGGTTTTTGGAAATTCTTCGCGGGTACCCAAATTACCCGTTTGTACCCATCAAGATACATAAATGATGCATAATATATGATTAGTCAGATTGTGTATTTTTGGTAATTTATTTTGGTACCGATTTAATATGAGAAATACAATATGACAAGATACAACATCCTTCCCCAAATATATATATTGATCACGAACAGTAGCTGCACCATGTTTTGGGCCGAATGTCTACCACCCTGTATTTTCGGATGCTACAACCGGATACCTCAAATGTAAGCAGGTCCTAGTCACACAAGTATCTTCCATGTTAGAATTATCACTCGATCGAGATAGGAAAGCTGGTTAGGCAATAATAAACGCATGCTTGAGGTCGTTCACTGTCGCGCGGGTTTTGGGTACCCGTGGGTTGACGCGACCCACAAAACGCGTTGGAAAAACAAATAATAATGGAAGACTCCCAATCCAAGGCAATAGCATCTCTGACTACACAGCACTGCGTTGGATTTGAAGGCCGAGCCTCGGTTGCATTGAGATTTTCAGAAAAATGTCGTCGCTGTTAACTGATCGATCTCTGAGTCCCCTACCCTCAATTGAACCGTCTTCCGATTCTTTCTTAGAGTCCGATTTCCAAACCTCGGTATGAACATTGAGATTCTGCGCACTCAAAACTCACCCGCCCTATTCCCGACGCGAGCGAACATGCTAAGTGGCCATGCAGCCTTTTAGGGAACCCCGACAGAGTAGTATATCCAGTCAACAACCCCCGCCGATTCTCAAACGCGTCGGACCGAACCGCAGAAAGAACTGGATCCTGTACGAGTCAGACAACTCGATTGACTTTCTCATATGGTGGACCAAAACGGAATACGGGCAAGTGCTGAATAGCGAAGGCCGATCTAGAATCAAGTGGTCGATAGAGTCGCATTATGCCGAAGTTTGGGGACACTTTGACCAAGTTGCGGACATTTTGACTGGCCGACCTAAGGTAATTTGCAGGTCTTGTTTGACTTTATTAGACCACCCGCAACATAAGAAGCATGGGACAAGCGCAATGGGAAAACATCAGAGATCCAAGGCTTGTCGACAGGGCCAGAAAAGATCCTACCGTCAGACACTCGCAACAAACTCCATCCAGAAGGCCTTCCTGGGAGCTTCACCCAGTTGCAAGAGATTCACTACATTACAACTCGAAGAAAGGTTGCTGAAGATGATAGCCTGTTTACGATTGCCTTTTCTAACCATTGAGAATCCCGAGTTCCAAGCACTGCTCAACTTGATTCACTCCGGCCCAGGGGAATTAGAAATTCCTTCTGCAAAGACTTTGCGACGTCGCTTACGTGACTCTGTTGCAGCCCAACAGGAGTCTCAGTTACGAGACTTACCCAAAGATGCGAAAGTTTCCCTCGCACTGGATTGCTGGACTAGCCCTTTTCAGCAAGCGTTCATGGCGATTACCGTATACTTCATCGACAAAGATTGGAACTATCGTGAAATGCTTCTTGGGTTTGAGCCTCTACACGGAGCCCACAGTGGAGTCAATCTGAATGAAGTGCTTCTTCAGTTGCTTAAGGACAGACAACTCCTGGATCGCATCTTCAGTGTGACTACAGACAATGCAACAAACAACGAGACTCTCATCCGGGCCCTGCAGGAGTCACTTTTGTCGAGCGGCGCCATTAGTACGAGAGAATCTATTGTACGCGTGCCATGTATGGCTCATGTGATTCAGCTTTGCCTAAAGCAACTGCTGGGTCATATAAAAGCCGCTCCAAAGAACAAAGAAGTGAGAAACTTTTGGTCTGACACACAAGCTGTCTGCCTAAGAGAATCTTTAGAGCACGGTGATGTGGCGCATACTCTCGCAAAGGTGTGTTTGACCCAGAAAGAAAGACCACAGGAACTTTCGTTAACGTTCTTCTTTTGATAGATTCGGTCATTTGCTGTCTTTGTGAATGCAAGCCCGCAACGAAGAGAACCAGTCCCGTAGATCTGCTCACCAAGCATACGCAGCTGCATTGGCATCATTTGATCACCATACTGTTGTATAATATCCGACTTCTCGACGGCGTGGTCTACGTTGTAGTCGTTGTGCTGCCCAGAAGCAAGGGCTACACATTCCTGAAACTTAACAGGAGACCACCACTTAGGCAACAGTTCCCTTCTGCGCTCAACCAATCGCAGAAATCTTCGGAAGCCTGGTATGCCACTAGACACACCGCTGTAGATGCTATCCGCGTCCACATCCCCTTCGAGGTTGTATTTATCCTCCATGCGAAGACGGTATGTGTCAATAAGAAGCTTGTAGACATCTTCTTCAGGGCGACCGTGAAGCCACGTCTTCGCGTGGAGTTGGTGGAATGGTTTGTTTATTTTGATTTCGAGGGCATGCGTCCCGGTTTTGCTCCCGGTATTGTTGTTGCCTCCCGCGGGTAGGGGCTCAGCAGCTGCTTGGGCAAGTCTCGCGCAAATCTTCTTGTGCTGCTTCCAGTCTGCTTTCTGGCAGTTACGAGAACAGTAGCGTGCAGATTTGCATTTAATGCATTGCTTGAGCGGGCCCGTTTCGACTTCGCTCTTCTTGCAGTTGAGACAGTTCTTGTCAGTGAGGGCCACGTCAGCCATTGTTCAGACGGTAGATGTGTTCCGGAAGTGACCTCAGAATTCAGAATTGTAGAAACCAAGCGCTTAGAAACACTCTCTACAGAGATGAAGAGAAGCCTGAGGGTGTTGATGTGGAAACGTGGTGGTGCGAGTGTAAGTTAGGGACATTGTGCCGGATAACGTAATTCGTGGGAGAGTGGGGAACCCCTTACCTCAGTTCCCTCAGCCGACCCACCCAAAAGGCGGTGAATTTGGCAGTCCACCGCCTGCTGCTTTAGCGATGCTGACACACACAGACTGACGAAGCAACCCATCGGGTTTAGCGTGGCAGATGTCATACTGTCCTATCTCGCTGTTGACCACGCTTGGAAAAGTACTAGAAGCAGTCATCGCCAACAGAATCTCCGCTCTGGTTGAGAAACACCAACTACTACCCGCAAACCATTTCGGCGCCCGCCGTAGGCGATCCTGCGAACAGGCGCTCAACCTTTTAGTGGAAAAGATACACGATGCGTGGCGCGAAGGTAAGGTCCTCACCCTGGTGAGCTTTGATGTGAAGGGGGCCTATAATGGTGTACACCCGGGTGTGTTACTGCGAAGGCTACGGGAAAGGCGAATTCCGGAGGTCTTGATCCGATGGGTTGAAAGCTTCTGCTCCTCGCGGCGAGCATCAATCGTCGTGAACATGTATCATTCCGAGGAGATGGCCGTCGAGCACGCGGGCCTCCCGCAAGGCTCACCACTCTCTCCTGTCCTCTTCCTGTTCTTGAATGCAAATCTGGTGGATGTTCCCATTACTAAAAGAAAGGGCGCGATCGCTTTCGTCGACGATTACACCCGCTGGACGGTGGGTTCATCGGCCGACGCGAACACGGCCGTATTGCAGCGGAAGGTCATCCCATACGCATTAGAATGGGCGGCGCAGTCAGGCGCGGTGTTTGAGGCAGAGAAAACATCGCTCATCCACTTTACGAGGAACCCGCGGCAACGCCCACTACCCGCGCTCCCGTTACACGTGAATGGAGCGGCAGTCGCCCCGGCGTCCGAAGTCAAGATTCTCGGCGTGATACTCGATCAGGACTTACGGTTCAAGTCACACATCGGCAAGGCCGCGAACAAAGGAATGAAAGCCGTTCTGGCGCTGAGACGACTGCGCGGGCTACCTCCTTCGGTTGCTCGCCAGCTGTTCACCTCCACAGTCGCATCAAAGATTGACTATGCAGCATCGGTGTGGTGCCCTCTACGACCGGATGCGACCATTGCGGCGGGCATCGTACGGCCGTTCGAAACCGTCCAGCGTGTCGCGTCGCAGGCCATCGTGGGCGTCTTCCGCAGCACGGCCCTCGCCATTGCCGAGGCAGAGCCGGGCATTGAACCGACGGTCGTACGCCTTCGCGCACGCATTTTGAAGCATTGGATTGTCTGCCACACCCTACCACCGGACCACCCCTTCTGGGGCTGTCGAGCGGCAGCCGCCATGCAGAGTGAGAGTCATCGGTCACCGTTCAAAACGCTGGCGAAGCACGGACCACAATGCCTGTCCGACATGGAGGTTATCCGACCATTTCCTCTAGATCCGTGGCAGCGGTCTCTTGGGGAGTTGATTACCTCCGTTGGGTCTGGCATGCTGGAACTACACGAGGCCGGCCGCGCCTGCCTCTGGTTGTTCACCAGCGTCAGCGTCCGCAACGGGCTGGTCGGAACAGGGCTGGTTGTTCGCGTGAGCCAAGTCGACGTTACCTCGTCGAGCCGGACGGTCGGCAGTGATGACGCGCTCAATGCCCACTACGCACAGCTGGGGGTAGTGTTCGAAGCTGTCTCGTATGTCAGCACGGCACTCCCTCGCATCCAGATACCGCTGTGGAGACTAGACGTGACGATCGTTGTGAATCACCCTGCCGTGCTACTCTGTCTCGCGAAACCCCATCTCCAGAGTGGCCAGGCTCTCATCGTACAGATCACGGAAACAATCCGCCAGCTGACGGAGGCGGGGGTCAAGGTCAGTCTGAAGCCCCCTACTGATGAAGACCAGGAGATTACCACGCGAGCACATGCCCTCGCACGCAAGGCAGCAGACGTGGACAGCGAAGTCAATCCCCCGTCTTGGGCGCGAGTCCAGCTCCGCGCGTCGGCGTTGCGATGGGCTCGGGCGAATACTAATCAGCACCGGAAGAGCAACTTCCAACTGTCGACCACTGGTCAGTTTACACGTCAGCTAGATTCGGCTCTTCCGGGACCCCACACGAAGGTGCTGTATGATAGCCTGGATCGGGAGAAAGCCTCGATGCTCGCTCAACTCCGCACGGGACATGCCCGACTAAATGGATATCTTTACCGGGTCGGCAAGGCTGACAGTGATATGTGCGAGTGTGGCATCGAGCGCGAAACAGTCCAACATTTCCTCCTGCGCTGTACACGGTGGAATGAACAACGTCGCGTAGTAATTGAAGCCGCGGGTTCGAGCTTCGGTAGTCTGTCACATATGCTAGGAGGTAAACCTGACATGGCAGTGCATACGAGCGAACTAAATGGCAGATTATGGAAACCCGACGTCAAGGTTGTCAAAGCCGTCGTCGCATTTGCGATGAAAACGGGCCGGCTGGCTCCAGAAGGATGAAAAGGAAGAAAGGCTGAATCGATTACGAAGCAGTGTTTATATTAACGTGGTTCCCGGCCGCCCGAGCGTCCCGGTCGCCCGAGCGACAGTCTCAAAAAAATCGCTTCTGTAAAACCGGGACCTGTGAATTACGGAATGCGGTTAGTTTTACCGTTTTGAGTTTAGCGCCCCAATACCTCGTTCTGTAAGCTCCGCCTTCAGTTGCTCCGGCATAAAAAGCTCGCCCTGCCCTTTGGGCCTGTTTTTCTTTCTGACATTTCCTTCAACTCCTCTATCTTGCACTTATCGCCACCCCCTTTCTCTTCATTTCGGCTCCATTCCCAATTACGTCCCGGCTTCCAGCCCCATGCACTGCCCCCTTGAGTTTACGAGAAGCCGCTCGATCCGACGCCCCGTTCTACAATGGCAGCTACGTAGTAGCAGGATTTCTGAGATGATACCTCCGCAGCAGCATCGTTAGATGTGCAGCCAAAATTGCCACTCCTTACCCAAGTCAAAGAAGCGTAGCTTGCTACGAAGCTATCTAGATTTCCCTCTGCGGAGTGCATCTTACCCGCCTCTGATACCAGCGGCCTCCTTGACAAATGCAGAGTACTAGCTGTCTCTCAATGCCGTATGCGCAGGTGATTCTCCACCACCCCTGAGGTTACATTGCACAGCCCCAACGTCACCGCGTTGGCCCGGGAATAGCATGGTCCGGTTGTCGTCATCGTCGGTCTCCGGTACCTCTCTACCCAGCCAGTGGATAAATCAAAGCACAACTCGGTGATACAAACCAATAGCAAAAATACCGCAAGCGTGGGGCGGCTTTGAGTAGCCTGTTTGACACTGGTCAGCGTGTCCGCGCACCTACTCATTGCCACCACGGGCATCCTCTCATCCCTTTGCGATGATGCTCTAGAGAGTAAAGGATCCACCGGTCGATTGCATCACCGGCCGCCTCGTGGTGATGGGTACCTATCTCATTCAGCTCATGTTATGCTCACTCGTCAGCCAGACGAGTCGGGTCACATCAGGCACCAGCCGGAAAATCCCATGGCCACGCCACTCACGTGTCCAAGGGGGGAGAGCCCTTTCTGCTTGGAGTGTGCTATAAAGGGAGTGGATTTTCCCGCCATTCTGCTGTGTTCAAGCTCTACAGCCTTCTCCGGCAACCGAGGCACCAGTTTCACCGATCCGCCTGCATCGCCGGTGCCCGGCGCCACAGAGTTGACTCTCGTTGTCAATTGCGAAGCGCGTTATCAGATGGACTGCACAATTAAGATTCTGAAATTGGAGTAAAGTCAGTATAGTCTTTCTATCCCGAGACCTATGACTGTGAAGGGTCAAAAAAATCGACTTCCGCGCTCGAACAGGGTTGCCTTTATGAAGCCTCCTTATCGACGCTCGTGAACATTTCTCGCGTGACTTCACGCGAATCATGTAGCTCCAGCCAAATTTGGGGGCCAGGTTCAGCACGTTACAGTTATCCAAACCGCGATCAATACATCGACATTGCCACTGTATTTTGACACGACTAATTGGAAAGGAAAACATCTTGGAGGGAAACACGCCTAGGACGTCTTGAAATGGCGAGTGTGTGCCTTGAGGCCCTGCGATACGGCTCTGCTGACTTTGAAGCAGAATTTGCCAACAATTGACTGACGAGACAGGTGCAATACCCAAGTGAAAGTATACCGGAAGAGGTAATTCCCCACGGGACACTAGGTGATGTTGATCGTCTCCGGAGTCCGTCTCAAGTTCGTCGCCGTTATGAAAAACATTTGGAAGGAAGCAATAAAGCGAGCTTTCCCGTGTCAATTGAAGAAAGAATGTTTTCGAATGACGTTTAGTCCCGAGGAACATTTCAATATCGTAAGTATCCATTGAAAGACAATTGAGCTGAGCTAATAAATCCAGGACATAGAGAACTTTTATTCATGTACGAAGAATCATCCCTCTATCTGAGAGAGGTTTTCATTATGGATGAAAGTGTTGTTGGGCATATTGCTGTCAGTCGCTCCGTGCGCTCCTCTCACTGCAGCTCATGCACTTTCAGTTCTTCATATGCGACATCCCTCTCATTTTGTCAGCATTGATAATGGCTTACTGAAAGAAGTTCCTTGGCAAGTCTCAACCGCAGATATGTTTTCTTTTCTTCGATGGAGCAGCTATCGAATGAAGCAGATCTGGCAGAGATGATATTTTTGATTGCCCAATCGTCGATCATACCGAGCTTTCACACATTCATATCTGAAATACGCTTTGGCTCGAGGCTATCTGGTCTTTGGCTCAGAAAGACGACAGCGGTTGTCGTTGCCTCGACTATGACAAACTGATGTAGATTATGTGCAATGCCGAGCGAAAGTCATTGACTGGAAGATAGAAATGCCTTGGGATAGTTCTAGCCCTTTGCCTTCGGGAACAATGTGTGGCCGCCTCGAGTATTGGGAAAAGTCTGGACGAGAGTAAAAGATGGGTGCTAGTCTACTCATCGGGTCTTTCCGATGTGCTGGGAAAAGATTTTGATGAAACCGACGACGTCAGCCAAGGGCTGAAAACAAACATCTCGTCACCAAAACCACAAAGCTTATCTAGGGTACTGCATGCCACGGGATATCAATACCAATATGGGGGATAATATAGATAAACAGCAGGCAATACAACTGACAATTAATGTGCGCTAATGCTTGGATGAGTCAGTGTATCGATATTTTGTGGTCTTGACATCTGAAATAGAACTGTGGAGGGAGTACATGTACAATCAACTTTGATGTCCAGAAGATTGGCTAGCATTAAAGTCAGCAAGGGCGCAGATTGAGAGACAGCGCAAGAGGACTCTGGTTGTCAGCAGGCGGGTAGTCATTGATGAAGTACCTTTTAACTAGCTGCATCGGCTATTGATGAATACGATGGCAAAAGCTCCGTTCCGGCCTGAGGACACTATACGTAGTTACAGTTGGATTAGACACAAGGCCCAGGTAGTACTCATTAAGCAAAATGTAGCGGCAGCCGCTAGTCCACATCAATCAAGCGGCTGATAACGAAAATGGCTACCAAGTCGAGAAAGGCTGAATGAATCACAAGCATGAATTACTATTTGCCCACCTACCAGGGAGACAACTACGTATCTTCTTGGACTGAACAAAGTGACTATTAGAAGGATTTGCCTTGCAATGGGCAGATGACCACGTCGAGGCCTTTGATAAGATATTACGAAAAGTTGTTGTAATATGAGGCTGGTGCAGATCAGGAGCCAAGCCAAACCATCGGAATTAAATCCGCAGTATCTATACGAAGAACCAAGTCATTTGGAAATCAACTTGATCTTCCTATTGTACATGAAGCCTCATGTTTCCCTCTGAGTCACAAGATAAGGAATCCATTTCTCTGAACTACAACAAAAGCTTAACTAACCTTTGGAATGTGAGACGATGATCCCATGACATTCATTGCGAGAATTGACAGTACATAGACATTCTTGAAATCGGTACAGTAATTTGGCGAGGAATGCATTTCAGTCAAGTATACCGCTCCCCATTATTCATATGTTACAAAACTCCCGAGGCCTCTCAGCATTGGTCTTTCCCACCGGCGCCGATTTTTAGAATGGGCGGCCGGCCACTGAGACGACAATGTGGACTTTGCCGCTTTTTATGCCGCTCTTGAAACCGCTCTTGGGACCGCTCCCCTATTTGTAAGAACGAGTACCGCCTACAAGACCGCCTTGATGGCCGCTTCGAGGACCGCTTTAATCGTAGCCGCCCTACAGACCGCCTTCAAAGCCGCCCTACAGACCGCTTTCATAGTCTCATCTGTATGTTACATTACGACTGCGTTACGTTACTTTGTGTAAATTACAGGAAACTCTCTTACAGACTTCAAAGCTTCGATTTTAGCTAGTTTTTATGGGCATCAAGCACCTAGAAATCCCACAAAGTTAGATTTCTGGTTGTCATCTACATCTGCAAAAGTTACATGTATCTTCCACATTAAGTCATACCCGTAGATAATAGCTATTTACAACCAAACCAAATCAACTCTCATACAGCATTATTGGATTTCGAATGACCTCCTGGAACACACATGTTTCGGCCCTTTCCAGTCCTTTCGCCTTAATTTTGACTTCACTGAGAAAATGTCTCTTGGCTTCCCTGTCATTTCTGGAATTTCCCTCCAGAAACGGCAAAGCAGCGTTGAGAGCTAGCGGCACAGAAAGCTTCTATGATACTTGTGTATTTCCTAACAATTGGACTTTTGTAAGCTAGCTTTGTCCAAGGCATTTGAGTAACCCTCAACAGCGTATGGTTGAGACTTTGAGAAATGTAGTGCACGCTCCTGTACGCTTTTTTCGATCGGCAAAAGAAAGGCACTCCATCCAGTCTTTTCAAAGTGACCAGCTTTCTAAAGTAGGATTCATGATTTATCCTTGAGTTTTTTTTTGTTTCATGCAAATGGTGAGCTGGATATTTACATCTAGAATATGGGGACCTGTGAAATCGACGCCGAAAATGACAGCTTTCGACGCCAGAAACGGCCTTCTTTC
>JAMAGW010000075.1:0-33122 GCA_023626355.1 Penicillium sp. S1602 | reverse complement strand
GCACACTAGCTAGGGGGCTACATACGACCAAAGGTCGTGAAAAGCCTGAGGAATGAATAATAATAATAATAATAATAATAATAGCAGCCTCCCCTCGCCAAGCACCGGTGGACGGGCACGCCAATGCCAACCGTTCTCGCTTTGGAGACGCGACGCTGTGTTTCCATCCATGACGTGCGAGCGCTGACACCATTCGACATTCTTGCTCGACAAGCAGCTCAGCTTGCGAATGTTTATTTTTCTTGCTAACCCTGCCTACCTGCTGCGCAACCGACTTCCACCGATCTCCACAGACCGTCTGCAGGAGTTGAGTCAATGTGTATCCCTGCCTGTCATCTACTCGTCCTATGCGATGACATGGATAGCTATTCTAGCGAATGCCGTTCTCATGCTTGAATGCAAATTCGCGGTCCAGAGAGACGATACTCGAAACTTGAGGAGAGGTTCAACACAGACTGCCTTTTCAAGTAAAACCATCGTCATCTTCATCATAGGCATCTTCAACCTGTAACTCAACATGCGCAAGGTTGGCAATCGGGCCATTTACTTGTGCCTGAATATATCTCTGTACGTGTGACGACCCCTTACCATACAGAATCAGGTCACAAAGCCGTTTTCTTCGAGAAAGGAGGCGTAATCATAGAATAAACAGAGCAAGACACAGTGCTCAAAGCTCACAAGACCTGTAGCCAATGTGGCTCTGCTGCATGCAGTGGAGATGCCTAGCGGCAAATCGTCTTTTCAAACACACTGAACCATTCTTGGATGATTTTTTGGTCCCCACACTTAGCGCGCTCATGATTATAGCGTCTCGAGAACCTAGTATTAAGTTCTCTATGACCTTTCATATAACTCGCTACCGATCTTTTACTAATGGTCTAAACCGGGGTCATTCCGCGTGTCGCGAGTAAGAGATTAGCCATTTCTTGAACCATAGAAGGCCGGAGTGCCGCTCCAGGTATACCCATAGAGATCAACCATTTTTAAGCGAATTCTCCTCGATTTCAGTCCATTTCAATGTTGCGCGTGATTCGATGCGGTTTTCACCCCCGGTAACCTGGTGTTGGAGCGTTGTTCTAGGGATATCGTATATGCGTGCTGCCTCGCGAATTGAGAATTTATCCTGCTCCTGATAGCTTGGATAGCAAACGAGACAAGTCCTTTTTGTTTAGTCAAATTTTGACGATTTTGAGAGCGAATTGGCGGCATGGTGGTTGACTAGTAAATTGACGCGTTTTGGTTGGGGTGGCTCGCTCGCTTGTGAAATACCGTCGTTGTCTAGTTCAATTTACTCGCGATAAGAACTGTAGGGTCGGTATTGAGTATCATGAGAAACTTCGGGAATAGATCATTCGCCTTGAAAGATCCATTTGCCCGTTAGACTTTAAGGGTGCTGCCAGGTGAAGAGGACCTGAACCTGACTCTCAGTGGACGTAGACTCCGTCGCGGCTCGAATGGCATCCCGAACAGCTCTGGAATGGTATTCACAAGATTCCTCCATTGTCAAGCCCCGGGCCAAAACAGATGCTACCCATTCTTCCTCTTCTATAGTCAAACAAAAGCATAGGGCCATCGTTCTTAACCTTGGCAACCTTGTGAAAAGCGAAAATAAAGCTAACTTGTCGAGGCCATGACTTATAATATTTTGCTGCTCTTCGCACATATCGCGTAAAACATCATGTACCAGCTCATATGACGGACAATCACCAGGCATGAACCCACAGCCCTCGAGCACCCAGTTCATGTAATCATCTGGGGTTAACAGCTCGGAGCGGAAGGACTCCATGTCCATAATATCTATTCAAGTGTTAGATTCCCAGTACAAAGGTCTTTGAAAACGGTTATTTACCCATTTTCAGGATTTCCGGAATAACGTAAGTTAAAGATACCACATGCTGCCGTATATCAGAGCCTGAGAGCTGAATTAATCCATACAAGCTGGACTTGGAAAATTCAAATCTGACTGCGCTAAAGAGCACGGGTATTGACGCCTCCCTGAGACGCTTGTTGACGCAGGATAATTCTTCAACGTCCCCAGGCTGAAGAAATATCATAACACGGAAGAGAATATCAGATTGGAGGTGATCGAGAGGAACTCGGGGTTCGTTCATGATCGGCGAAACAAGGCTGCTGACTGTACCAAGTCCCAGATTCGATAACGGCCTGAAAGGGGGTCGAAGGCTCCTTAGAAGGGGTAAACCAACTGGGAATTGAAAACACTCCTTCAGCAGACTCATGTAATTCACCGGCTTGTCAAATATTAGAAACAATTAGATGAAGGTCGAGATACTGCGCTAAGAAAAAAATACCCAAATAAGGTTTTGGAGAAATTTTCGGAAATTTGCATTTCGCACGGACCACCCTCGGTTTGCAGATGGCGTCTCATTTGTTCCCCGTGAAGTGGGATCCACTCTGGCAAGAAATCATTTCAGCGTGCTTGCAAGGACAACGGCGGTGTCGGTACATCCGTTCCATTCCCAGACTATTTGAAAACAGACCATGGCTAGCCGCTTCTCCTGTTTAGACCTCCGCACCGGCCTACAAAGCCCAAAGCCCAACCCGCCCCAACCCGCAAATGGGCTGGGTTTTGGGCCCGGTCATTAGGCCCATCGTCGACTCACAACAAAAATCGTCGAGCTTAAAGCAATTGGTTGTTCATATAGAGAGATCCAAGAGCGCCTTTCTCATATCCCAATTGGAACAATCAAGACCACAATCGCTAGAGCTAACGCTCGAGGTCCAACGCAAGAGACTTTACCTCGATCTGGTGGTCCAAAAAAGCTTTCGGAAGAAGATAGAAGTATGCTTCTAAATGCGATCTCCGAGGACCCACGTATCAAATACGATCACCTTATTCAACGCCTTGATCAGGATGTCTGTCGGCAAATGATTTGGAGGTTTTTTCGAGAGAAAAATAAGCGAAAGTGGCTTGTCTAGACCTCGAAATGGGGCGGATCCGGATCCAACTTCTAGATCCTGATCCTGATCCGCCGGATTTCCGGATTGAAGAATTCGATCCGGATCCGCACCGCGGTTCTACGCAAGGCGGATTAGGATCAATCCGTTTCGATCCTGATCTGCATAAATTTGCCAAGACCTTCCTTTTTGGGATGGATAAAATGCTGACGGGTGTATGAATAGAATACACTCGTCACACATTTTCTATAATATACTACCAGCACATACACACTTCTGAAGATATATATATATTGAAGTGGGTCCTACGACCACTTTTCTACCACTAACACAAGAAACGTATTTTACTTAAAGTTTCATCTTTTCTCTTCGGACCAATTACTGATAGAAGTCTTAGGCCCGTACTAATACAAAAATATAGACCAATACATAAAATATGTAATGTTTAATATATAACACGATCCGATACAGTCTGAAAACAAGCATAACTTTGAGATTTTATTTCGAGGTGGTGTTTGTCCTGTTTGTTGATCCGGCGGATCAATCCGCCTTGTACGGGCCGGATCAAAGATTTGTAGAACCGCCCCGCGGATCGAAGAATTAGATCCGGATCCGCCCCATAAGCGGATTGGAGCGGATCAGGGCCCGGATCAGAACGGATCCTTTCAAGGTCTAGGCTTGTCCTTCAACGACCAGAGCTTACCGAAGACCAAGCTCGACGACGACTCGCATGGGCGATACGACACCACGGTTGGCTACCTAATCAATGGAAAAAAATCTTCTGGTCTGACGAATCGACTATCCAGCGGGGGAAAGGAGCTCGTCCTGAGTTTACGTTTACACGACCAAAGGATCAAATCACAACTCGAGATATTGATCCAATCGACTGTCATAAACCTGTCTCGCAGATGTTCTGGGCTGCTTTTTCTGGAGCTGGTCGACGTACTGGACTACGTGGAGGCGTGAATCGATGGGAAATTGTCGAGCTTTACCAACGTGTATGACCTACCTTAATGATGGGTGTTGAAGGCGCTATTTTTCATCAAGATAACGCATCTGTGCATACCGCGTACGTTGTCCATGATTGGTTAGCAGATCAAAACTTCGAGACAATGGCCTGGCCTCCTTATTCACCTGATTTAAACCTTATTGAGAACGTATGGGCATGTTTAAAGGCTAAAATCTATGAGATTAAGGGTATGCCAGACACCCAAGATACGCTCGACTTCGTTATTTTAGTAGCACAAGAAGCTTGGTCTGAGCTCGTATCCGATATGCTGGAAAATTTAGCTATAACCATGCCTCACCGGGTACAGCAGGTTATCGATAATGACGGCTGGTATACTAGTTATTAAATATAGCGGAAATATGAGGTTTTGACAGGCAGAAAAAGGGGCAGAATTACGTAAAAGTGGGTCTAAACTAAGGGGAGGGTTTCAAACTCATGCAACGCCACTGTACTTAAAAGTTTGGATTGATGTGGATTGACTATAGAAGAAGATGCATGATAAATAGGAGGTGAAGCTTAGCATTTTGCGATCACCAGGCAGATGGGCTGCGACCCTCTTCCCTCTTTGTCGACAGTAAATCATAAATCAAGCAAAGATGGTGCCTTTTCTGGCCTGATTAGGCCTAGCGCAGTCTAAGCGGGGCGAAAAAAAGCTTGTCTTGGGAGGGGTACGTATGTTCCATACCAGCCCATACGTTTTTCCTCGTTGTGACATGTAATCACAAAATTCCATCATTTCAAGTTTCTTACACATCAAGGAGCGATTTGAATGGTCTGAAAAGTTCCATGGTAGTATATAATTGCTCTTGTAGCTCAAAATAATATTTCTTCATTGAATATGAATGCGCAAGGATAATAGTGAAGACGTCTAGAGAGTAGGAAGCTTAAAATTGAATGTATGCAACCGTAACTTATGAGTGCTGTTAGATAAGTAGCAAGCTTTTGTTGTTATTTTTAGTATTGCAATGGGGCGCAGCATACTGGCCGCTAGACCATGGGCTTATAACCGGATGTTGCGATCCGACTGTTCCGATATTCCTAGGTGTACCATACAACACCATCGGGTGGACACTGAATGGGCTAATCCTGAAGAGGAATAGTTGTAATATTACTACCGTCTTATGCTTGACATATTCTCCATTTTCCTCACTCTCCTTGACCACCAAGTCATCTTATCCCACTTCACACCTCCACCACGTCCGCACCTTCCTTTGAAATATGTGATAAAATGGGCAACCGACTCAATGCATTTTTGCGGATTTTAGCTTTGGATATACTTTGCCTTCTCTCCGTTTCCCACCTATGCCATGGGAAACTATCGATCCAAAATGAATCCTATATGCTTGCCCCAGAATACAGGGCGGGCGAGTTGGAGATGATACGAGCGAATATATCCATCGCGATAACGACCACGGTCCTACATCCCGGCCCAACGCTTCGAGCCTGGCTTGACTATCATCTCCGCTGGGTACAGCATGTAGTGATATACATGGACGACCCAGATGAGCGGCCGTTGTTTGAGCGCCTATGTGAGGGCAAGCCCATCACGCTCTTAGACGGGTCACAGGTCGAGCCTAATATGACGCCAGAAAGCCGCCTCATTCGGCGTCAGATGGCTAATACGAGGCATGCAATTGCTTATCTGATGGAACGTGGCTACAGATGGCTGCTCCATATCGACCTGGATGAGTTGCTCTATGGGCCTCTAGTGGAGTCGCTTGTCTGGGCTAGAGACCTCGAGGTAGGCCTCGTGACTTTCATCAACCATGAGGCGCTCCCAGTCCACTTCGAGACCTCAGATCCGTTTAGAGATTGCGAGTACTTTTGGGTGAACGGGGTAGATCACAACTCTAACTTTACCGCCTACGGCAATGGCAAGAGTGCAGTCCGCCTTGGACCGGGTGTTGAGCCAAGGGGACCCCACTCGTTCTCCGGCCACGCTGGACGTACATTAACACCCTCGGGTGAAGAGGCGATGATATTGCACTACCCGTACCCTTCGTACAACAGCTGGCTCCGCAAATTCAAATTTTACAGCCGCTTTTCTGACCATTGGTTCGGCGACCGTCAGGCGCCCAAAATCATGGAGTTCATGTTGCAATCGCGGGATGTGGTCCAGATGGCCCATAAGACAGATGACTGGGCCAGTGCTAGGGCCTTCTTCTCCGGGCGAGTCCTTGATCCCAAGTTGCGGAACGAAGCCATTTCCCAGGGCAAGATACGTCAATACACGCCGTTCGCGAATCCTTGAAAAGGACTGATAAAGCCTATAAGCTGTGTTAACATAAAATATTATTTTATATTCAATGAACAGCGAATACGCATCACTTTCTTGGGGCGTGATAGTAATCCATGCTGTTCAACAAGCTACCCTCTACTCTAGGGGGACATCAAAGTAGAATTAAAAAATATTAGTCTCTTTAGCTATTATACCTATCCCTTACTAAGCTCTTTTGACAGGATGAGGAATTGATGTACTGGCTAGTACTGAACATGTCCAATAGAATCGGATGATTGATTAAAGGTGTCAAGATCGGTTGAGTGATCTCCAGGGCCTACATAATCGTGATCTGGCAATGTTATGACACCATTTCCGAGTTTAGTCCGAATACCATACAAATACTAGTTAGGGGAAATTGGGTGAACGACGACCAAGCCTATCCGAAAAGGTCATGGCGGTAATTAACCGTTGCTTTAGTTCGTCAAACTTGTCTAGATGTTTGCTGCAGTTTTCTTCCCCAAGTGGATCAGCCCACAAAAAAGCCGGAGCAAGTGGATATTCACCTTAACTACACAAGTTCTTTGGGCTCCTCTTTCGTGCGCAGCAGCAGTCACATCTCTTGTACGATATTGATCATAGCCTATACTGTAAAAGCAAGCCCAAACTTTCATATTATATGATTGAAAGCTTATATAGCCTAATCGTCATTGGCAGATCTCAGCATGCCAAGCGGATACCGACCTGGCCTACAAAGCGTAAGGAAATAGGAAGTGATTCAAACTATATCTGAAAATCAATACAAAGCAATAGCATGGACAACATAAACCAAATACAGACGGCGATTGATTTACAGCATAGCATTGTTTCTCAAATTACAGTGAATGGAGTGGAAGCATTACAAGCCTATATCAAATGGGAATCAACGGTGCGAGGCAAACTCTCGGCATTAGACATGGGGAATATGGAAAACGAGTCACCACATGTGGGATCAAGAAATTCTGACAAGAGCCTTGACGAGAATCGGTCACCTATGGCATCCTCATCGATCGGAAATGAGACAGCACTCTCGTCAAATGCCGTATTGGGTCTGGTGTTTGCTTGCGGCGGTGTAGTTCTACTCTCGAATGGTGAATATTCCGTAGAAGTCATGGCTATCTGGGCCGCCGTGTTCCTGAGATGAGAATGGGCCTCTTGTGCTAAAGACCACTTGTCTTTGAGAAGCTTGAGGCATCCAAGAACAAGCACGACACGGTTCTGATGATGATCGTAACATTCAGATCCATGGCTCTCAGTGGCAGCAAGCTGAACGAGGCCACATAATATAGAACCAAAAACAACAAGAGGACTGGAACCCTGCGCGCTAGAACGCACGGACAATAGGTTGGAAAGCATCTTAGAGGCTCCAATGGTTGTCACGTCATGTACATGACGCGTAAGAGAGGGCGAGAGACGCACTGGAGTCACGGGACATATGGGAAACATCGAATGGGGAAATCTTGGCCGAAGATTACTTCGAGGCAGATGTAGAAGCATGGCGGCGTATTGGATTGTGAAATGAGCCTGGAATAACATCTCATCGATGTTTCCATACTTGTCCACAATGTCAATCTTTTGGGACGGGAGGTGAGGAATCCAACTAACAATAGCATTTGCGACGGCTTGTAAGTGATCTTGGTGTGCCTCGGGCAGACTGTTGAGGACTAGGACACGGGCGAGGATGCGAACAGCTTCGATACGATATGCAAAAGATGAGTAGTGATAAATCTCCTCATCCTCCATAAACGCCCGTAACCGGAAGGACGCGAGAGACTGTGGCTGGGGAATGGTATGGAGAGAAGCATAAATTGACTCCTCACAGGGTAAGAATACTTCAGACAGAACATCGCTGCATCGCAAAATAGTCTTCTTTTGCAGTGTGGCCATGCAGACCTCCCAAATCAATAGCTCCCACCAAGTTCGTCGCAAGCTTTCAGCCTCGTACTCCTTGCCGCCAGAGTGTGTGGTCGCAAAATCCTCCTGGTGCATTCCAAGCCCTATAGCCATCGCGACTGCCTGTACCAGAGATGATTCAGCCTGGGATGTATCGTTCCGAGCACGCATGATGATCGAGTATAGAAGAAGAAATTGAACCATGTGAGGCGTTCTCTCCGAGGTTCCCTTGAGAGCTAGCCAGGTGGATTTGTAGAATATATCATTGTTAAGCACAACCGAATAGTGGCTCCCGATGAACTTGACAACCTGATGCAAGTATGACGGATATTTCCACTGCTCATAAAGAGAGACAGGAACAAGAATCGGATGGGCTGAGTGAAAATTCTCATAATAGAGATGAACGAGTCGACCTTCAGGAACGATGGACGCAGGCGAAATCTCACAAGATGGCTCCTCATTTAAATGACCAATATCCAGTGATTGATGGTTATCTTCACCCATTGACGTATCCCCATTCATGGGTCCGAAATGCAATTGACTTCTTGGACTCGTGTTGGTGTAGGCACCAGGCAGGACACGCGCACTGTGCTCAAGCCTTCGCTTTCCGCCGCGACGAGAAGGAAGAAAGATACATTTCGCTTGGGTCGATGTACATCGAGAGCATGAAGGCTTCTTGGCGTCACATTTGAGATGGTGTTTTCGGCATTCTGTGCAGGCAAGCGACAAGGGAGGCGTTTTCATGTTAGCGGGCGGTGAAGGGGACATGGTCTTTCAAGAAGGGGCAGAGAGAGGTTTCATTCGGGAAGATGCGATGCGCGAGTGGGACTCTCTCGGAACTTAGAGAAGTAGTTGCTATAGGTTGATTTAGAGTCATCTATGGCGGTGTTTGCGGGTATTAGAAAAGTAGTCCTTCGGGTCCTCGGGCAACTGAAGTGTCTAGTTGATACTAGATGATGTAAGCTAGATAGATCACATGATTTTAGTAAGCACACAGCTTAACTTGCCGACAAAACAGGGTCGCAACTTTACTAGTCCGCCCGAGGAATATTCAGCACCCCCATATGCCTGACGATCGTAAGGCTCCCAACGACGTTACTAAGCTCAACCCCTTAGTTATTTATTCTGTATCTTCCATAGTATTGAGCAATGCACACTCTCAAGTACTCAATTGGCTATGCTCGTACTAGTCCGTACTGTAATGACCACGTTCCGACATAACTAAGTTAACTAACTAGTTAAGTCAGCCAGACGGCTTAGGCATCCTTTCCCACGTGATAATATGTGCCATATCTCAGTCTTCCCATCCCCACCTCCTCTTCGTCCCTTTAGGTCTGTGCCAACCGGCCAGCCCAGCCATGGCCGCAGAGACATTTTATCTATTCCCACATCTCCCGCCCGAACTCCGCCGCCTCATCTGGCAAGAATGTCTCCCGAAAACCCGCGTCTTCGACACCATGCTCCCCTGCTTGGTCTACAAAACATCCAACTGCCGCGGAAACGGCTGGGCATCGCGCGAAAGCTGGAGACCACCCGTGATCACGCGCGTATGTCGAGAATCCCGCGCCGTAGCCCATGAAACAGGGCGAGTACTTTTCCGCGAAGACGATGAGAATTTGCCCGATTACGTGCACTGCATGTGGTCGGACACGACTACCGACATTGTGGCGCAGTATTGGCGTCCCGGACTGGAAGGCGTGATGTTCTGGTCACTCGATGATCCGGATATGTATCTGTTTCACTGGGCGCAGCGGTACGCGGGGACGATGATCGCGGAGGCGCGGCTGACGAGTGCGTTGCATTTGGCTAGTGGGATGTTTGATTGGATGAATCTGGCGCGGTTGAGGGAGTGTTTTGTTTGTCTGGATAATCCGGTGATGATCCATGTGAGTAGGAAGGAACTGCTGGTTTCGGGGTTATTCGGGCGTCTGGGTGAAGAGTATATTCAACTGGTTGACCCAGTGGATATGCGCACGTTGAAGAAATTCCATCAGTTGGCGTTGACGTCCAGTCAACAATTACCGGAGACGTTGGAGTTCTTCAAGAACCTGCAGACGCCAACTTTTCAGAAAAGAGTCCGGAATTGGGCCCGCGATACGATGACTCGCTGGATTTACCAGGAATGGATCCATGCGTCTGAGGCTGAGGATTCGGTCATCTTGTATCCCGAGCAAGTCTGGCTAGGACCGAGGGACCCAGGGAAGGAGTGGAACATGTTTGATCCGCTCATGCCGGGCTCTCACAAAGATGAGAAGTGCTCCGGCATGTCGAATGCAGTTTACTTCGCGTATAACGAGAAACATCCATGGGTGAAGGAGAAGCTGGCTCAGGCACCGAGAATTTATCCTCGAATCATGATTCGGCCGTGTATGAAGCGGTGCTGGATTCCGAGGACTCCACCGAGACGGGGGAGTCCAAAGGGGCATTATCGGGCTGGAGGGAGATGAAAGGCATACTCATATCCGATACTCTATCGTCCGTTGTTGCAGACCGGCGCGTAGGGCTAGCGGAGACATAGTAGGAGTTCCTCATTATACAATATAGGCTCGGCCGGATACGAGAGTTCCCGGAGGACGCTATACGAGACGCTGTATAAAATGAAGGACCGATTATCGATTATTCGCATTAGCGGATAGGATCTAGTAGATCCGAGAGTATTTACTGTATGTCTATTCACTTGAGCTATCATATTAATTGAGGGATTCTGCCATAGGACGTATCGCTGATGCATCGCTAGTCCCATCTCAAAAGCAAGTTATGCAGACGACCTAGTAACCAAGTGGGCACGGCTATGCTGAGATCCACATTACCCCGCTTCACGACAGCAACAAGTCGGCCCTCTAGGTTAATATCCGTCTTTGTCTTTTGTCTCAAATTGAAAGCTTACTGCAGAGCCGCACACCATACAGCTATGGAGGACCCATCTCTATAGCAGGCTTGAGTATGGCCGCTAGCAATATCCTGTCAAGTCTGATCGATTACGCCAAAACAGTCCAGAGCGCCAAGTCCGATATGAGAAAGCTCAGTGAAGAGCTCTTTGCTCTGAAAGGCATCCTAGAGCATCTGTCTGCGACCATGCCGGAAAAACACCAGCATTTGAAGACACTCAATCGATAGCCTCGGGTTCAATCAATCTCGATACCCTGATAAGGGTGTTCTGGACGACAAACAAATTCGATGGGCGCGCTGCCCTGACAAACCTTGTACCGCAGCCTCATCAATGAACTCATCGAACGCGACAATCAAAGTTCCAGCGTCAAGCAATTCACATGATACCTTGACCGATGTGGGGCTAGGCACTCCCTTAGGAGTCATTGCTATCGGATCGCTGCTCCGGGCGCCATGGGATGGGAGACGAGCAAACAAATTTATCAAATTGAGCCGAGGTATGATGGTATCCTCTGCTCCGGTCCATGATGGACTGGTCCGATTCCAACAAACGCATGTTGAAAGTACCCCCCACACTCCCGGCAGAACTCGATATTCACAGGCGGATACCGGAGTTGATGCCGGGCGAGCAGATGTAGATAGCACAAATATGCCCATGTACACAAGCCTATCCGGTTTGCGTCGTGTTAAGCTTGTCATGTGGCGTGTCTTTCTCTCGTTAGAAATTAGAACGACCCATTCGGGCAAAAAGCAACCAGGGCCCCAAGTAAATCATACCTATGATCGCATAGATGAGATCAAGTGCAGTCATACATATTCATTACGCACCTCACAACATTTCTCGGCTGAGTCAGCATAGCAAGAGATTCATTCGCCGAAGCCTGTTTTACCGGCTTTTCGATCTATATTGGACGGCGATCAAGTTCCTCGTGACTCGTACCCCGCGCATCCCGTTGAAGCTGAAAGCGGCCAGAGTATGCCCGTAATGGTCTACATGGACCCATTCAGTCCCCGGGAAGGACCCACCTAACCTGGTCCCCGACCCAACCCAGACATACCAGGGTGCTGTTGGTGGCGTGAGTTAGTCCCAAGGGGCTGTTTGGTTGACGGACAGATGCTATCTGATATAATTTCCCTGGCTAACTTGAAATCACTACTGCTAAATTGATCTGCTCTCTTCAATGGTGACTTATCAGACTAAATTTTCAAATTGTTTTTAGACGGCTTCCAGGAATTATTTTCTTTTTCTTGAAGATTGGAACTCAATGATGGACTCGCCACGTGAAGTGGCTAGCAGAAGCCATTCTAATGGCGAGGAAATTTCCCAAGAGAAACCCAGCGATTATCATCGAGCTCCTGTTGATACCACACGTGCTCGAGGAAGTGAACGTGATGCAGGGCAGAGTGAGTGCGACTTGAAGCATGACCATAGCTGGCGTCATATCGTTCGAAATTTCACACCAGCGTAAGCGTTCCAAACTTACTCGCGAATATTTATTTGACGCTAAGCGCATTCTCAAGATGGTTTTCTGTGAATATGGGCACCGGAATCACCTCGATCTTACTGAATACCTTACCCTACAACGGAAGATGGCTTTACTGGATATCGATTGTGATCTTCTCCCTCAACGTCCTCCTTTTTGGGATCTTCCTCACAATAACGACCTTGCGCTACGTGCTTTATCCGAAGATCTTTTATGTGATGGTCACCCACCCGGCCCAATCCCTATTTCTAGGAACATTTCCTATGGGATTTGCCACGATTATCAATATGTTTTGCTTCGTCTGCGTACCGGCGTGGGGTGCATGGGCCGCGTATTTCGCTTGGGCCATGTGGATTGCAGATGCTGTGATATCCGTTCTCACCTGCTTTGGGGTGCCTTTCATTGTGTAGGTTGAATCAGTTGATCAACCCCTGTTGATAATATGCTTACGCCTTTGGTTGGTACAGAATGACCCGGGCAGCCAACATTGAGTTGCGAACAACAGGTGCTGCTTGGCTTCTTCCCATCGTGTCATGCGTTGTCGCGGCGGTGACAGGGGCTATTGTCGCTGATGTGCTGCCGAATCCGCAATATGCTCTCGGAACGATCTTGGCGAGCTATATATTATGGGGTGTTGGTGTACCCTTTGCATTGATGGTGATCGTCATTTACTTAATGCGCCTGATGTTACATAAATTGCCACCAAAGGCATTGATTGTCAGTACATTCCTGCCTCTGGGGCCCCTAGGGCAGGGTGGTTTTGGGTAAGAAAACAGAAGAACCCTGATCATCAACATCCACATCTGCCTATATTAACTGCGTCGTCTCTGGTCAGGATCCAAAAATTGGGGGCTGTGGCCCAGAAGACCTTTCCACTAACTAATACACTAAGACCGGGTGCCGGCGATACGTTATACGATATCGGCTTTCTGCTAGGTCTTCTGCTTTGGGCATTTGGGTCTCTTTGGCTTTTTTTTGCTGCTGCAGCCATCATCCGCTCGGGAAGGTTTCCGTTCAACTTGGGATGGTGGGCGTTTACTTTCCCTCTGGTCCTTAACCTCAAGGAGGGTCGTTGAGGTTCAACCCCATGAACCTACATGAACCTGCATGTGCATAATTTTTCAACGCTTTTCCTCTTTTGGCTGGATAACAGTGATGATTCATCTCGGACTTTTACAGCTGTTTCGTTGACCTGCCGGCATTCGTCTGATTACTCTGTCGACGTGGTGAATTATGAAGGGATAATTGTTCAGAAGTAAACAAAAGGCATAGCCACTGATAAATTACAAGTAATATTCGATGATATCAACGTGGTAGGTGGTCAGTAGAGGTCATCACCGAAATTGCATGTAAAGATGCACATATATATAGACCTCGACATGGTCCGGTTCCGGTTCCGCAGGCCAGAACCTGGAGTCGGACCATCCGGGTCCCAGGTTCCAACTTGTAGAACTGGAACCGGACCAACGACCCTGCAGGTTCTTCCCAGTCTGCACCTGCAGGACCCTGGAGTGCATAATCGTGCCAAGACATTTCCTATTTCGGCTGGATATTTCTGTTAATAATTATGTATAATATACACACGTTACGCGTTAGACGGTAGTATAACTACGATATACTTCTATCTGCTAGGAAATATAAGTACTGTATATGTAATTAGATATATTTATAGCTAATATGAGCATATTATAAGAGAATGGCTATAAAATATTATAGTAGTAGAAGTAGGTACATACATAGTAAATTAGTGTGGATGGTTGATAGAATATATATTTTTGCGAGGGGTAACGACTCTATTTTTCTACCACGAACATTAAAAATGAATTACGATAAAAATCTCCATAATTCCATATCGGACTTGACGGACATATTAGGTATTAGGTCGATATTCGTCAACATATAAGTATAACAATTAATACCTTTTATTGACTATATAATACTGTCCGGTACACTTTGAAGACACGCATAATTTTCAATATTTTACGAGTCTATCACGTGAAGAACCTGCAGGTTCCTTCAGAACCGCCAGGGTCGGTTCCAACGGGCCTTAAGTAGAGTCGCGGTTCCAAGAGCCTAGAACCGGAACCGGGTCTTGGCGGTTCTGGAACCGCACCGGACCTGGAGAATCGCGACTCCTGTCGAGGTCTATCCCCGACCCCTTACAAAATACAAAACCCCGAGTGGAACCCCGAAACAGCAACTAATGACGTCATAGAAAGCACGTAGGGTACCTTTGCATGGCGCCACTATGCAGAATGAGTTTCCACCACTCGCAGCGACCGCGAACCATGGCAAAGTTCTCACCATGGGAATGTGTTTCCAGCAGGTTCCACACAAGGCTCCCAGATGATGATGAGCCTCAGTCACAGTGGATCGCTATTCTGCTCGTAGCTGCAGCTGCTGGTCCCCTGGCCAACGTCATTCTATTGTGGCACTGGTAATGCCTTGGCGAAATACGATCATTTCTACAGAAGAGTTTGCTGGCACTTGGGTCGAGGAGGGTTACACCGACCCTCACTGGTGAAGAGAGAGTGACAAGGCTCGAGAGAGACGGACTTGGCTGATAAGGTTTATAGGGTGACTGCCATGAACGCCGTATCACTTTTCTGGGGTGTTACTGGTAATATTTCTCAACTTCACCCAAAAAATTCGCTATCTAATGACATTGCTTTACCCGTTACAATTTTTTCGTGGATTCTTACCACCTCTATTGTAAGTTATGGAGCCTCTTCAACTCGTCTCATAGCTAACCTCGCATTAGCTCTGTGGGCTTATCGCATTCTTGCCTATTTATGACCCACCTATCCCACCAAACAATGTATACTCGCAGGCATATTGGAGTGCTGTCATTGCGGCAATACTTTACTTTATTCTGGGTTCTCTCCTGATGATCAATATGCTAGGCTACTTCCTAGGGAAATACCAGCAGCACTTTGCTCTTACAGATGAACAGCGAACTCTGATTCTACAAAAGACAGGATTGGCAGTATGGCTTCTCATCGGTGCAGCCATCTTCCAACGCATTTTAGGAATTTCATTCACGGACGCGCTATATTTCTGCTATGTCACTGTTTTGACCTTGGGCTTTGGCGAACCCCAAGTACCGCTTTTGGCAAAGGACTCATCTGGCCGTATACGGTGACCGGGATTATTATGGTAGGTCTGGTAGTTGGCAGTATCCATCCATTTACTCGCGAAGTTCACTACGACAATGTCGTTCGCACACACATTACGCAAAAGCGGCAGACTACCTTCGATAGAACTATCATGTTCGAACAACTTCAGAATACACGTGAGCCTTGGGAATTGACTGTGCCTGTCCCGAAACTTACGGGCCATCGATATAAGTCCCATCATCACTACCACCGTCCGCACCACAGACACAGACCAATTCACGATACTATCAGTGCTCTTACAACTCCCCGTCGTCCTAGGCTACTCGTAATGAGGTAGGACAAAGATCTTTTGACGCTATGCGTGCAATCCAACACGAGACCATGCGCTTTCGCCGCTGGAACGATAATCATTAGCATGATAGTATACGGAATCGTGTGGGCCGGCAGCGCTCTCGTCTTTTGGAGAATTGAAAAATGTCATATTTTGATGCATTGTATGTTTGTTTTTGCTCACTGCTTAAGATCGGCTATGGAGATTTCACCCCCAAGTTGAATGGGGGGCGACCTTTCTTTGTCGTGTGGTCTCTCATCGCAATCCCTACCATGACTATGCTTCGCTCAGATGAGCGATACAGCGATACTGTGGTTGCAGCATATAAGCATTCGACGGAAAGGTTCAGTGATTATTTAGTCATGCCTCGCCAGGGGGCGTACAAGATGATTTTTTCACGAGTGTCGTTTCTTCGGCGGTGGATGAAAACACTCCAGGAAAAGCAGCGGCCGAGACGCGGCTTTGAAGTCGACGCAGAAGTCAATGAAATAGCCCATAGATAAAAGAGTATTCGCAGCCTCCAACGCTCAAGATACGACCCCAGCCATGTCGCTCCGTCCACGATCGAGAAATGGACATGCATCACAGACCATCGAAGAGCTCGCCCGGGACGGAAATCAATCTCCTTTCGAACTTGCACAGTAACTTGCCTTTGATATTCGTCAATGAAGACAAGGCAAACGCAAAAGGTACACCTACGAGGAATGGGTTGAGTTCACTCTTTTCGTTCAATTAACCGATCCGAATTCACCGCCGAGTTTGTTTGCGGGTGGTCAGCCTGTCCATACTAGCGTGAATTCGGATGAATACGATGTCTTGAATTGGGACTGGATCCGTGAGAATAGGTCCATTTTGGCACATCAGTCAGAACCAGAATGGATTCTGGACAGACTTTGCGAGAGTTTGGTCCGCCATGTATCGACGCAGGAGCAAGCTCGAGCTGTAGCACGAGGTCAAAATAACGAAATAGAAGAGCCTACACTGAAGAAGGAAAAGAATCTGAGCTTCTCAGAAGGCTGATGGCTCGGGTGAAATGATAATCTCCTTTTTTCCTGGTCTAAGTTCGCATTTGATGTTGCCGTAGACCTTGGCGGTTTTGCAATGACCAGAAACCTGGACCTCCAAAGCAAGGCATACTGGCACTGGCGTTAGTCAATGACGGCTTGGGATGCTGTCCTCCTTTTAAATTGCCTTTAACTAATGACTTTACTAATTTGATAACTCTTAAGCCATTTTGATAGCTCGTGCCTCAGACCGCCTCACATTAATACGAAGGCTCTTGTATGAACATTTCCATCCCATTTCTGCTCAGGAAGAATTTTAGTGCGCCGACCTCCTTTTAGACCACGGTAGCTATGTAAACGCGATAACGAGTCTCTTCTCTCAAACAAAGTCTGCATATACGTTGTTGTGAATACGTATATAGACGTTGACACCTAGGACTCAACCCCTAGCGGCCTTTGCCCCGACCGGGGATAGTTTAAGACATGCAAGTCACGAGCCATGGCCATTAAACACACACACACAAAGCCTTACAGTGATCTAAAGCCCTAAATCGATATTCTATCTGGTGTAATCGTGACGCATATATGACGTATATATGACGCATTCGAGATATTACAAGGGGGGATTATGATTTACATTGATAAAGAATTGAAATGAGGTCAAGATCGAGTTCCTTTTCAGCCAACAATTTAAGAGACATCAAAATATGACTTCCTACAAATTTATCCATAGGCAACCTTTGAAGTTGTTGTCTTCATTTCCCCTCTCTACAATTTCCATGTCGAGACATGACAAAAGTGTTATGCGAAGTCTGACAGGCCCAAGCTTGAAATTTTCTTCGAACTCGAATCCTGGACTCAATAGACCTCCTAACACGCCCACCAGAGCTTGTGGTGTTGCTGAGACAGCCGGAGAGGCTGGCCCGAAATACGTTAGTGGTGTTCTTGGACCACTGTCCTGGTATGGCTTTTCTTAATAACATGCATGTTCTGTTTTCTAATTAAACGCTCTTAATAGGCTGGTTCTTGGTAGTTCTATCTTGACTGTCTGTGGATTCTATTTGTTCTTTCCTACTTCTCCTTCTGCAACAGGTCAAAAAGTAGCCAGGAAAATATCAGGTATAATCCCACACATCATAAAAAAGTGATATTCATTAACAATTCAAAATATATTAAAGATGACCGAATGGCTCTAGAACGCGAAGAAGGTGATCACGAAGAGGTTGAATCTCCTGAACAGAAATTGAAGGAGAGGTCGTCGTTTCCAAGGTGAGAGTTTGTGCAGACTTAGTATACTATCCAACGATTGAAAATCCGGAGCTGCTGTTGATCGGAGCAAAGTTTCCAAAAGTGTCATTTTTGACGAGTGAAAAATGGTCAAATATACTCTGTCTAGTCAAGTCCACATTTATTTGGAAGATAAAGCGTCGCATTTGGTAGTTAAAGGCCTGAGCTCCCAACAGGTAACAAATTAGTGAGCAATCACTTTAATGAGAAATTGTATGCGGGCGAATCTTTTCCAAGGTAGCCAAAATGTATTGAAAATATGATGGTTATGTGATTCGCTGGCGCTAACAATATGCTGGTATTCACCGAACAAGGAAACTAGTCATAACAGTGCAAATGAGCGCCCCAGAGGGTATACCGGTGATTGAAATATGGCTCTCAACCTATGCTACCATTAAATTATCACGTCACTAATGGTCTCGCTTTGTGATAAACTGTGATTCTCTTCTACACTGCTCAGCCTCGAGTCTTTCCCATTCTTTGAGGCATGTTACAACGAAAATCTTCCTCCTGCAAGTTGGAATAAATGTACCGGTACTAACAACAATCCAAAGAAGGACAATGACTCCAGAGCATACCTACAGTATTAAGCAAAATAATAACAATATTCGTTCAAGGCCATGGTTTCGTGCGAGACTGTCGCTTACCCATATACCCGAAGATACCCCCTTCGAGTGTGTGGGCAGGCTTATTAGCTACGGGTACAACCCAATATCCAATGGAGAGAACATGCCGCAGTCTACCCTTAGATAATGCAAAAGTTCACGTATTCTGACTTGCGGCAGCTCCTCGGCCAATTTATGGCCTTTGTCTTCATCGGTAATAATAAGCCTGACTTCAGACCTGCCCAAAAACCATTGATTATTGATGACATTAGCCCCGTGAATCTTTTAGTCTTAAAGAAGAAGGCTATGATGAGCAGTATAGATTATATAGAAATGCCTCTGAGCTCAATATTTGATGCACACTGCGAGGCGCCAGAGAAAAGACATGATTACTCACGTTTTCTCTGCTCTTCGATCCTTGTCTGCTCTGGATCATGAATATTCATTAGGCATGGGGCCACAAACAGGCTTCGATTAATGATTCCCTTGAGCGTGAAAATAGAAACTAGGATCGAAAGAACTAAAACGTAGACGGATAGGATCTAGTTGATGTCAAAATTTGCTATTCAAAGTTTTGAGTAGAAAACTCACTGTACCTAGCACTCGAAAGAACTTCGAGGGCATTTGACGACCCAGTTCAATGGTACACGTACTGAAAACACCTAGATGGAAAGTGACTGCCCACCAGGCGAGATTGAAGGGGAACCTTCTTAAGCGAATAATGGTGGACGTGGCGAATAATAGGCCAATGCTCCCAAAGGACCACAGTAGAAGGCCCACGAGAAAACCAACGTCATGAAAGACATAGCCAGCACGCGCTTGAAGCGTATCCATCGTGGGAAACGTCTTTTGCGCTACGGTCCCCAACATTTGAATACTAGAAGCACAGAAATGAGCATCTGGTTAGGTGGTCAAAAGCCGGTAGGGGGATGCACTTACCCAAAGCCGCCTTGTCCAAGTAGTCCTAGGGGAAGGAATGTGTTGATAATCTGCCCTTCGGGCGACAATTTGTGTCGCATTAGGTGCATGAAATAGATGACAGTCACGATCAAAGCAAGCGGCACCCCAATGCTCCACAATATGAAACTTGTCACAATGGTTGCTGAGGCACATTGTGGACTTGGTAACACATCTGCGACTATACCTCCTGACGCTGCTGCGACGGCGCAAGACATGATTGGAAGTAGCCAAGCAAATCCCATTTCTTGTGACTTCGTTTTGGTCGACCTGTTCATTCTTTGATGAGTGTTAGTAATCAAGACCTTGCATTTTCGAGAACTTGACCCACAATATGAAAGGCACTCCGAAACAAGTCAAAATGGAAACAATAGCATCCACAATCCACATTCCCCAAGCAGAGTAAGCTGCCCAATGACCCCATGCCGGGACACAAACGTAACAAAACATGTTGACTATTGTAGCGAACCCCATGGGAAATGTTCCCCAAAACAACGATTGGGCAGGGTCGGAGATCATGACTTGGAAGGATTTCGGGTACATTAGATAGCGCAAAACTGTGATGATGAGAAAGATGCCAAAAAGAAGTACATTTAAACAGAAAATCACAATGGATATCCAGTAAAGCCATCTTTCATTGTAGGGCATTGTATGCAAAAGAAGTGAAGTGATTCCTGTCCCCATGTTCACAGAAAACCACCTAAAAACGAGGCTTAGCGTGACGATAAAATTAGTGATTTTGTGGGGAGATACTTACGCTGGTGTGAAATTCCGCACAAAGTAGCGCCAGCCAATTTCATGCTTCGACTTGTGATCGTTTCCGCGCATCATCGCGGCATCAAAAATATGTCCGTGACTAATGATTCCCTGTCTATCAGGAATTGCGTTTTCATTGACTTATCCTATATATTCCACTATGTGTGAAATGTCCATGATAGGGGAAACAGTCCACAGGAAGAGTAAGCCAGGCCAGGAGAGGCTGGATTGGGTTAGGAATGATCATAAATGACGAATAGGCTGCGCTAGCCAAGCGCAAACTTAGGTGGAAAGGCCGACCATGTTCGGGGATCAGAGTGGAGCATGAATCGCATGGTTCAACCAATGAAAGACCCTTTGGCTACAAAGGGGCGTCGAAGATTCTGGATCGCCGTCATACTACTTCGTTTTCAAAAACGTCAGCGACAAAGTTTAATCTTTTCTCACGCACCCGGCAAGAAATTCTGCATACTGCTTGTGTTTTCTCGGCCAAAATTGCTAATTTTTGAGCCCGCAACAGGCAAGTAGTTTTCTGCGGGAAGCAAGAACAACTGCGTATACTTACGTCATACATAATTACAGAAGCGATTTTTTTGAGACTGTCGCTCGGGCGACCGGGAACCACGTTACATGACCCATTGTTCCGACAAGAAATGAAGATCACGTGTTATCCGATATGTCTCCGGCTTTTGGTTAAACCTCCTTCATTACAGCGGTCTAGCATAAAATTGTTTCCCTGAGTGTCTATGATTATGAACCAAACCACAATGACGCAGTCAAATCCACCACAGCTCAGTACGGGTGGCCGTTTGCTCAATACCTTCATCAATAGGTGAGTAGCAGTGTCCACTGTGAAATCGCGCTGGCGTGTCCAAAATCCACCAAACAGATTATGAGATGAGTGCAAATTCTAAAAAGGATAGACCTATTGAGGATCACGGCTCGGGATGGTCTAATCTTTGGGACTCCGGAGAAAGCGATCTGTGGGATCGGGGGAAAGCTTCACCGGCCTTGGTAGACATCATCGAACAGGAGATGGAGCTACTCAATCCTTTCACCCCGGATGGTGAAAGAAAGAAGGCGCTAGTGCCAGTAAGAGAAATATTTTCATAGTTGTGATATATTCCCTCTAGACTATCTATTCGCTGACAACCGAGGCATCAGGGGTGTGGCCGAGGATATGATGTAGTGATGCTGGCACTGCATGGATTTGATGCATATGGTCTTGAAATATCCGAAACGGCTATCAAAGAAGCAGAGGCTTATGCAGCTGCCGAATTAGAGAATCCATCGGCATACCACTTTGGTGGCGAGAAAAATCGTCCTAACTCGGCTGGTTCTGTGACCTTCTTTCAAGGGAACTTCTTTTCCTCAAAATGGTACTTCAAAGGGGGCATCGAGGAGACAACTCGATTTGATGTGGCATACGATTATACCGTAAGTGGCTTCATCTTTATTATGTGACAACGTTGGACTGATTGACGGCACATGTCAGTTTCTCTGTGCTCTCCATCCAGACCAACGAAGGCATTGGGCCGTGAGAATGGCTCGAATTTTGAAACCTGGTGGTGTCCTTATCTGTCTAGAATTTCCGTTGTACAAAGATCCGAAACTCCTAGGTCCACCTTGGGGGTTGAAGGGAGTTCATTGGGACTTGCTATCACAAGGAGGTTATGGTGTAGTACTGGGTGAAGTGGGAGATGAAGGTAAAGAAAAGAACGTGACTGGGTCTGGGATGGGAAATTTCCGCAGAGAATTATATTTTAAGCCGGCCCGGTCGTATGATATCGCGAAAGGGACAGATATGATCAGTGTGTATTCCCGGAAATAGAGCATACGTCCATCCATTAGAGGATCGTTGGGGAATTTAATTTACCGACAGTTTTTCATTACGCTTTATTGAATCTGCACATTCCTTCAAATATATGATCTAAGCACGCAGAGGTGAATTTTGTGGTGAAGGGCTCAATAAACCCAAACAAAGTCGTAGTAAACCCTCAAAAACCTTTGAGAGGCCCAAGTGTATTTTGGACTATAGGCCACTTTTGTGTTGACGAGTCCAATGGAGGCGATGAAGGTCTGTAGTCTGGACTCGGTTCTGTGCTCACATACTCTGAGTTGATACTGTCGGAGTGCGGAGCGATTTGCTGCAGAACTTCCTTGGGAATCCGAGACCGAGCGTAGTCGAAGCTAGTCGTCCACGAAGGAAGCCGCGACTGGGCAGTATTTCTCCATTCCTGATTATGAATAGGAGAATGGAACGTCATTAAACACAGACATAGAACCCTGGCGATGAAGGTATTCGGCTCTTGCTGTCTCCAACATAAATTGGAAAGCATAAATTGTGATTCAGGAGCTATCATACTTATCCACAACTAGGCCTCGACATGGTCCGGTCCCGGTTCCTCAGGTCAGAGCCTGGGGTCGGACCATCCGGGTCCCAGGTTCAATTTGTAGAACTGGAACCGGACTAACGACCCTGCAGGTTCTTCTCAGTATGCACCTGCAGGAATCTGCAGTGCATAATTCTGCCAAGAAATTTCCTATTTTGGCTGTATAAATTGCTGATTCATTCTTTTTTATCACTGTTATTTACACCTGTTCTCAATCAGTCTTCGACTGTACCTTCCTAGTATATGACATTACATGAAATGGTCTCGCATGTCAGCTATTTCATCTAGAAATGTAACTTTACCTCTAGAATCCGTCTTATTTTTACCCTTTATGGGTGGGGAGATACAGTCAACTTCCACTACTGGCACGCCCTGTACTGGCACAAATTCGCTATCGGCACCGAATTTTGCTGGATGGACCCACTTTTACCCCTTTTCCCATATAAATCACCCGCGACTGTGGGTTTATAAACAGTGCAAACAAGCTGGATCTCGTGGCGTGCATAATTTATGCAATATCAACCTGTATCTTTGAGTATTCTAATTACGGGTAAAGCTGCAAGGTTGCAAGGGATTTAAATATTCATTTCAATCGCTTATTAGTTTATCATCATCACATCTTGGACGCTTTCGAATCCTCCTTGAAACTCGCGTTTGGGTGTCTGGAAGGGGAAGATTTGCCTCATCATCAGACTCCATACCTCCTTGAGCTTCTACGGTATTAGACACTCTACTTTGCTGCCGCTTTTCTCCAACACACTGTGGGGCAGTCTGAGTGAGAGCTAAGTCTTGAGATCCCATTGCATCATCTTCTTCATCGTCACTGATAGGGTCAAGAGTGTCCTTAAGAAGACCTGCATCCTTCTCTTCCTGC
Source organism: Penicillium sp. S1602 (assembly GCA_023626355.1). Classification (NCBI taxonomy): domain Eukaryota; kingdom Fungi; phylum Ascomycota; class Eurotiomycetes; order Eurotiales; family Aspergillaceae; genus Penicillium; species Penicillium sp. S1602. Next base: position 9,351 of record JAMAGW010000075.1, on the reverse strand, counting down.
ATCGCTTCAATCTCTTGATGCGAGAGATTTTCCTCCTGCAGAGCCAGATCTTCGGATTCTATATCGAACTTTGTTGTGAATTTATACATCATGAGTTCCTGGATTATTGTCGCGCGTAGTGACCCTCGACGATAGTGGCATATATCACGGGCAGAGTTAAAGAGACGTTCAACGCCAGCACCAGTCGCCGGGATCGAAAGAATATCCCGTGCGAGGCTTGCAAAGGCTAGATACTCGTACTGATGCTCTCTCCACCAAGCTCGGATCGACTTTGGAGTAACTGTGCCTATACTGGGGGTCAATAAAGATGCATAAGTATCTAGAATGTACAGTACCGACCTGCGTCAAGATATTTACTCAGCTCATCTTGCTGATGTGCCTGTGTTGATGCGCCTGGCTGAATCATCATGTCGAGGTTGATCTAGCTTCCCTCAACTTCACTGTCCGGATCCGGGGTCTTCCCACGACTATTTTGATATCGTTGACTGTAAGGCTCAAAGTACCCTACGCAGCTCTCCCGATACCGCGAAGCCCAGTCTACATCCTCTTCTGCCCAGTCCTTGAAGAACTGGAGCTTGTGCTGTGGGGCAAGGATCGTTCCAATTGCCAAAAGATCACCGTGGATATCGTCTGTCTTGCTATAGTAGTATGCAAGCTTATCCTTGGCCGCATAAAGGGCAGCGAGCATGACCTTCTTCCACGGCACCTTCTTTCGTTGGAGCTGCCCAATCGACTTTTCCAGATGGTCAAAAAGCATGTTAAAGATGCCGAACACTAGATGCAGAGTCACATCCTTTGTCTTCGACAGTGCGGTGGTGAACTTGAAAAATGAGCGAGTAATCCACAGGAGGTAGTCAATCTGACGCCATTGCTCCTGATCCAACATCAAATGTGACTGTCCATACTTCAAGCAGTACTGATCAAAGATGAAACGTAGCCGCTTAGCACGTCGAAGCATTAAAAACGTTGAATTCCAACGTGTCCGAACATCTTGGATCGGTACAAGCTTAGGCGCTTCAGTCTGGAGCTCGCAAAATTGTTCTCGGCGCTGCGGGCTGGCGTTGACAAAGATCGCTAAGCGCCGAACCTTGTAAATGTTTAGTTAGCTGAGCACCAGTAACGTGGGGTTAACGTACTTTATTCAGGGTATCAATGATCACTGCTTGCTGCGGTCTGTTGCGGGGAGACTGTTCTTGAGGGTCGTACCGGTCTTTCTGCGCAAGGTCATTTTTTAGGTCCGCTTTCATTTGCCCAAGAAGCTGCTTTAGACTAAGCTGAATTACATGGGCAAGGCAAGGGACTCGAATGACTGTGATCCCCTCACCAAGGTTGAGCGATTGGATAGCGTCTTGGATGCTTTCCATCAAAGTATTGTTGTTGGATGCAATATCCGTGGTGATTGCCAGCACTCGATCACCAATCCTGTGCTGTTTGAGGAGATCCATGACAACTACACTAAGGTTCATACCTGTATGTGTCCCGGTCAGAGGCTCAAATCCAAGGAGCATCTCCCGATAGTCCCAGTTGTCATCAATAAAGTAGCCAGTGACCGCCATAAACGCCTGCTGGAACGGAGAAGTCCAACAATCTAGAGCAAGTGATATTTTGGCCCCTTTTGGCAGCCTAGACAGAGCTTCACGCTGACGAGTAGCGACGCTCGCACTAATTCGACGCCGTGCAGTCTTTGGACTGAGAAGCTCTAGTCTAGAAGTCATACGCTGAGCCATCGTAATCAACTCGCAAAATCCAGGATGGCTCAGTAATTGAAATGGCAGTTGAGATTCGGTGAGAAAGCGAATTTGCGCTGCTTCCCAGGAATCCTGCGAGATTGCTGCCAAGCCCGAAGAGGACGATCCCTACATGTAGTCATGCAGTTAGTGCGTGTTTTGAGTTGTTAATCTCATACTATCGTACCTGTGGTTGCATAAAGTCCTTGATACTTGCGCTCTTCACTTTCCTCTGGCATCCAGACCCTTTGACATGCTTGACCATGGTAGATGTCCCATTTCCAAGCTGTGAATGATCCAAGACTTACCTTGCACTGCTTGCATGCAACCTTTGGTTTCCCATCTTTAGCGTTTGCCACTTGGTCAAAGTGTTTCCAGACATCCGATGATTGTCGGGCATCCCAGTTGATCCGTCCTTTCTTCTTTTGGGCGTCCATCCTTCCATAGCTGGTCTGGAACCACCAGTCGGTGTATTCTTCAGATTCATTTCCCATCCTTGTATAAAGTACGTAGGTAGTGATACGATCGGAACAGATTGTCTGGAGGGACAATGGAATCGGAGGCGGCGGTCGCAATGGTCGAGCAAGGCTAGCTTCTACGGCATCGGTGATCGATGGTGTCCCTGGATTGAAGCTTGGCGGTGAGAAGAAATGGATATACGCTGAGGTGGTGTTTAGGGGAGGTGAAACGCAATAATGGACATGGGTGTTGTTCTTGACTTGGAAAGCCGACTGGGATACAATGATCTATCAGAAATGGCAAGGATCCACAGCTACTAGCCACTCTGATTGGTGAGGTTGACGGGTAACCCGCGGGTTACCCTTTGAGAACCCGCCAAGAACCTGCCAAGAACCCATGAACCGTCCGCGAACTGACCGATTCTCAAAGGTCGTCTCTTGCTTTGAATGGCTTTAATGGGTTCGTTGCTCTATTTTCTATGCGCTTTGTTCTGGGAAATACATTCAAGAGGTTCCAGATGATCTTTTCATAGATATGATGACTGCAACCTAGATCAATTCCATGCAGACGAATGGGTGGATGTTCGTGGAGACTTGCCTTATCATTTTGGTGTTCAATATATATTTCCACGATCGTTGAGAAAAGTTCCGGTCCAATCCCTCCGTCACCACAACATTTCTGGCAGAAATGGCCAAATCGCTGCTAACACATCATTACAGATACTCGATCATGGAAATACAATCACGTTTCTTAACTTTTCGAATCAAAAGGTCAGAATTTCACAGATCAGACATACTGATTACGGAACAGCCGTAAAAAACCGTATTTTAATTGAATGAATCATCAGTTTTATGTATCTTGACATGGCCTAATCTGGCAAATTAATGCAACATGGGTGCTTGGCGGGTGACTCGCGGGTTACCCAGAAACCCGCACGGGTTGACGGGTTTTGGGTTCGGGTCCTGGCCTTAGACTCAACCCGCGGGTTCAGGTTTCAACCCTCGACCCGTTACGGGTTTTGTCAAGGTCTATTAGGAACCAAACTGCAACATCGGAAATAGTCCCGAGGTGTCCATACGAATATAGCCTCATGTAGACTTCCGCAAAGCCCAACATTGGGCCTAGATCTCAGGCCCAAGGCTAGACTGCGGCATATCCTCTCCATTGGATATTAGGTTCAATACGGACAATACCATATCCGCAAATTGAGGATAATGGATATCACTTCCATACTATATCCTCAATGAGGATATGAGGATATTTTGCGGATATCCGCACTAGCATAACTCTCGCTTAATTATCTTAGTTTTGGTATATCACATGACCTTTATGTATATTTATGCCTTTTTATACCTTTAAAGCCAAGATAATTACCTAAATGGGTAGTAATCTTGGCATGTTTGGCCTGTTTGATATCCACTGGATATCCTCAAATATCCAGAGGATATCAGGTAGTATACCATGTCCACAAAATTGAGGATTACGGATATTAGGTGATATACCATATCCGCAATTTGCGGAGAGGATATGTGGATATCCATGGATTTTGAGGATATTGCCGCAGTCTACCCAAGGCCCAGCCCAACTCTCATGGGCTTTGGGCCCCCTCAAAAACCCAATTTCATGCATAACCACAGTCTTGGCGTTCATAAACCTGATGATTAATGCCTATTCTTTAGTTACGCATGTTCCAGCCTGTAAGCCCATTGACAGGATGAGGAATTGATGTACTGAACATGTCCAATAGAATCAGATGATTGATTGAAGGTATATTGATCGGTTGAGCGATCTCTCGGGCCTATCGTCTGTGCTCTAGCGTGTTATTACGCCGTATCCTAATTCAATACGAATACAATAATTGTGGAAATTGGGTAAACGATGAACAAGCCTATCCCCAAAAGGTCCTAGCGGTAAGTGACCGCTTCCCTAGTTTGTCTCATGTTTTTGAAAATATGCTACGTGACACCCGTCAGAATTTCGGGAATTTCTCACAAAAGCTTTTCTCGGCGGAGCTAGCAGAAACCAATGTTGAAACTGTTCACCGAGGCGCCTTTGTTGCAGATCATCATAATACTGGACGGCAGGTTTCTCGTGACTCATTCCTCGCCCCGCCTCTCTGAAGGTAAAGGCGGCCGAAGTATGCCTGTTGTTGCTCGAACAGACAACTCAGTTTCCGTAAAAGACCGTATAAGGCCCATTTACCCTGGTCGGTTTAATGGTGCGAGTACATGTTGACAGATACACTAGAGGTCCTCTCGTGACATTCCCCTGGCAGACTGAAGATTGCTTCTTTCGGGAAGAAATATGAACGTAATACGAGGGCATGACCAAGCTGAGTGATCCTCTTTACAAGTGTAATTTCACAGATTCATGTATTTCAATCGATGTTAATACTTTCCACCAATCACGCGAGTTTCATAGATACTTGTATCTGATATAGACCAATTCGGAGTTTCTTAGCATCTATCAGAACCTCGAAGGTGTTCACGAAAGAATCTAGACGCTTTGCGAAACTTGCCCGTCTCTCGCATGTCGCTGAGCCTCCATCTTTTCCCACTCTTTGAGACATGGCGCAACGAAAATTTTCTTTCGCCATGTTTGGATTATTGTCCCTATGCTGACGACAACCCAAAGCAAAACTACCGCCACGGAAAAAATCTGCCCACGTCAGAGCTCGTAATGTGAGAAGAAGAGATGAAGAGCAAGACTTACGGTGCCCAAGACTTTCAAGAACAATGAAGGAAGCTCCTTCGCAAGAGTGGTTGTCGAGACGGTGAAGACACCGATAGGGAAAGTGAATCCCCACCATCCCATATTGAAGGGGAACTTGGAGCGTCTAATTGATGCCAGGGCAAAAAAAAGCCAAACAAGTGCAAATCCCCACATGATAAGTCCAACCATGAAGCCAACAATGTAAAGCACGGTGCCAGCTGCAACCTGGGCAGGCAGACTATTGGTCTGGGGGAAAACTCTCATAGCCTCCTTTCCAAGTTGCATGATACCAAACGACCCTTGGCCCAATGGTCCTAGAGGAAGAAAAACCGACACGATGACTTCTCGAGGTGGTAATTTATGAATCGTGAGTCGATGAAAGTACATGACCAGCACCATCATTGCCAAGGGTACCCCGGTTCCCCAGAGAATGTAACTGACCACAATGGTCCACAGCGCGTGTTGTTCATTCTTCAGAACCGATGCCACAATGCCACCGGATGCAGCAGCAACAATGGTGGACACAATAGGAAGCAACCAGGCTGCAGTCATCCCGGAGAGCTGATTGGAATGGCGAGACATTCTGCAATTCCTGATCAGCATGTTTCGTAACAGACGCAACCTCTGAAACCTCGCTTACATGGCAAAAGGCAGATACATGTTGTTCGCAAGCGAGATCACAACGTCAATCCACCATAGCGTCCATGCTAAAGTCGCCGCCCATGGACCCCAAGCGGGTACGCACACGAAGCAGATCATGTTGATAATAGTGGCAAGGCCCATCGGAAACGTGCCTGGTGAAGCATTAGTATCTGGTGAAAAGTTGTTGGTGAGGTAGGGCAAAAGACCGAGAAAGAGAGACTGCGTGGGATGGTTTAGCATTGATGTCCAGAGGCCTCGGAAGAGCGTGTAGCGAGCGAAGGAGATAATGCTAAAAAGAACAAAGAGGAACACATTGAAAGCGAAGATAACCACAGACAGCCAATATAGCCAAACGCCATTATAGGGAAGGTTGTGCAAGAGAATCGAAACGATACCCGTTCCCATAGTAGCGCTAAACTAAAAGATGGTGAGCCAGGGATGTTGTTGTGACCATACAGACAGTTCCTACCCATCTGCCGAAGAGAAGTTAGCCAAGGCCGAAGTCAGGAGAGTGGTGAACACACGATGGAGTGAAGTTTATGATGATCCGTCTCAACCCTTTCTGGTTTTTTTCGTGGATCATATTTTCGAAATGATCAAGGCTTGTCTCTTCCCGGCCACCATGAGTTGAGCATGGGTGACCTGCAGTCTGGCAATTTGTACAAGACCCCGAGGGATCCATGATTGTCAAAGAAAAAGATCCTTGCAGCAAGTGAGCCAGGGATCGTAAGTTGAGAGGGCAGGTTTTCTACTAATAGGTGGCGTAGGCGGTGAGCTAGCGGGTCTACTCCTCTTCCTTTGGACCAATTAGGTTCACCACTTGCGAGCGCATTCCACACGGTGTTCTAATGGGTTTTGGTCGCCGAAGCCATTCGCCGAGCAAATAATGAGCAAGCACTTCACACGGCAAGAACGACTTAATAGATTCACAGAAATCTCTCTCCATTGATCAAATTTATGAGCATACCCGAATAGCTATTCTCAAGGCTAAACAAAGCGGAATCTTTTTGAATCTGCGATGCATGTCTAGATTTGCAAGTAAGTGAGCGGCTGGTCACCCTGTTCAGCCAGCCCCCCTCATCCCTCACTCGGCAGAAATCAAAGACAATCACCAGAATTATCAAATCTTCTCAGCCGACGTTCTACTGATTTCCTCTTCGGCTGACCACCAATGTACGCCTGCTTAGTTCATCAAATGACTTATGTTGACGTGCTCTAATGACCCAAGGGAAATTAGCCAAGCTTCTTTCCCACTCAATAAGTATCCATAAGGCTTGCGTGTTCGCTGCAACCAACGCCTTGTATCACCACAAAATATATTCCGACAATGCCTATGGTGCCTACCTCTGTTCTCTAGTGCCCTGCTTCAGCCAGCAAAATATGACCGTCACACAAACTTATTACTTGGCTATCATCGCCCGGAAGAAGCTTATTCGTGAGGCTTCACGGGTAGACCATGATCTACGAGTGTTGGTCGGCCATGCAAATCTCCTCGACTCCTTGGTGCTTGAGCAGTCAGGTATCCCAAGGCATTCTAGATCTTCAGGGATTTGAACTTTAGCAGCAAACAAACGACCGTAGCAAAGAAACCTGGACAGACGCAACCTGTGCCGAACGCACCTAGTATGTTAATTCCACCAAATCGATCTTTACATCAGCATGGTAGTCCCTCGGCTGCCGCTTTCGTCTTGTGCACCCAATCCTCCGGACCCTACATTAAGAGATCTTGATACGCATGATGAGAATATGGAAGATCAAAGTGACTTTGGTTTTGTACTGGTTTATTTTACCAGCCATCACGCGGGCTGCAGGCTTGCTTGGTCCGAAGACAAGATCTGATCCAGGCATTCCCTTTTCACCTATTTCCACCTCTTTTCCGTCTCTGTGGGGTTGGAAGTATATCCACAAGACATCAACAACTGAATAAAATAATCAAGGTCAAACGCCTCCAAAAGGAATCCACAGTTAGCGCTTAGATGTGATGATGATAATGGTTTATTTGCTGCAAGATGTAGCTCTCTTTGGGTAAATAACACTATGCGGTCGTCATGCCTACCAGCAGCTGCAAAACAGTCCCGGTCCACTGGAACATTGATTCATGTCATTTGCAAAGCTAATTGAGCCAGCGATGAAATGACTTCTGCCTATAGCAAGGGAAATTCCATAGCGCGTGACTTTGTTCAATGTGAGAATTTTCAGAGCCATACAATCTCCTGGCACTATTTTCTGTACACCATAAAACGAATGACTGAAATAATGCAAAACATCCAAGTTGATTGGGGGCTTGAAAATTTCCTGATCGGCGACTGTTCGGGGACCAGCCCCTGTTTATTTGCCGACTCCTCCGTTGCTCGATCTAACTCAAAGTACAGGTCTAGCCATCATGCATGACTCTCAGCAGTGGTCTACTAGTTTAATCAATCAACTACCTTTCCCCATGGTTGGTTCCTTCATTACTAGCGCATACGGATATCTTGCGAACTGACTGAAAGTTTCCAGTGTCAAATAGTGGGATAGAAATCAGTACATTATTCAACTATTTCATGGCTGACTTTCAGGTTTGGTTGCAGAACGCAATCGCCGATTCACATATTCGGGAAATAACAAGCCCAAGCTCACCGCCTTTTCATCCTAAACTTCTCTTCCTGGAATTGTCGGCCGAGTGAAGTCGTGACATTTCGTTTCGTCTCAGACCCTAATTGTCTGCCTCTCGAAAAGAAGCTCTACAGCATCTTTTCTCGGTCGGAAGTTTCATGTCTTCATCTAAACCGGTTCGTTTCATTGAAACTGGTCCCTGATTTACAGCATCCTCGTCGATTGGCTTAAGTCGATTCGCTGATCAACACAGACAGTATCAACTCGCTAACAGTGTACATATCTGGAGATCCCCAGCGCGGAGAATATTCCGATGCCTGAATTGGCTCTTAGCCAGCGCCGCAGTGGACCTAAGAATTTACTAAATGCGGACGTTCTTATTGGTGGATGTGACTCCAGAAAGATAATGTTGTAATTCAAAGGAAGATTGATTGTTTTTATTCAAAGGGAAACATCAGGCTATATATACAACGAGAAGATCAAGTTGATTTCCAATCAACTTGACTCTTCGTATACATACTTCGGGATTAATTCCGATGGTTCGGCTTGGTTCCTGACTGCACCAGCCTCATATCACAACATTCCCCCTCAGTATCGTATTGCTGGCAATGATGATACTGGATTTAAGCTGAGCAGGCAGGCCTCGGTAAAACCACTCAAAAAACCTCCATGGGAAAAGAAAGTGGAAAGAGCGCCTGTGCTGTCATGCATGTTGCTTTGGAGTCTCTGAGGCGTCGACTCCTAGGAGACTACAAAACTTGGCAAAGGCCGTAGGTCCCAATGGCTTGGTGAGACCATCTGCGGCCTGTTCCTCAGTCGGAACATATTGAAGCCCAATCTCGCCTGTATCCAGCACGGCTCGCTGATAGTGAAATTTCACGTTGAAATGCTTCGTCCGTTTGTGGAACTCGGGATTGCGAGATAGCGCGATGGCGGACTGGTTGTCAGCCATGATGTTGGTGACTGGAGACCGATACAGCTGCGTTTCGGCCAGAAAGGTGCGGAGCCACTGCAGATGCAGAATGGCATTGTACTGTCCGATGTATTCCGCGTGTGTCGTAGACGTGGCCACTTCCCCCTGTCTCTTGGACGACCAGGATACTGGCGCACCTGCAAGTTGGAACACATAGCCAGATGTTGAGTATGCACCGTCAGTGACGACGGAGCCCCCAAAGTCGGCGTCCGTGTACCCGATCAACTGCCCACTGCGGTAGGT